>CAEFZX010012225.1:0-19563 GCA_903066825.1 Alfaro cultratus | reverse complement strand
GACATCAGTCTCTTCATCCCTCAATCATTTCCTGAGACCAAAAAATAATATAAATGGCAATTTAAAGAACAAATCATACAAATAGATTAATAGTAAATAAATAAATATTGTGAAGAGAAAACGTTTATTTTTTCAACATTAGAAACGTTTGTTAGGATTGTGTAGGAAAAACATTGAAATCTTTTATAAATACAGTGTTTTGTGGTCAATATTATTTCACCATTTTGTTAATGTGGGTTACAGTTTGGATCAGGCTTCCTATCAGCTATAAGAATGATAGAAAACATGCTAACAAAAAGCCTCAGACCTGCAGCCCAGAGGCGGATCTAGAGGCTGACAGAAGTGGCTCTTTGGGTCAGTTGTACAAGTTTATGTCGGGGGGATGGAGGGTGGGGGCCGGTGACATGTTCGCATCCACCTCAAAAATATGTAGTTGCGCCCCTGAGTGCGCACACCTGATGTTGCTCACAGTGGTCCTCAGTGGACTCAGGGAGGCTGTGTGTCTGACCAGACACATGAAAAATTAGAGGGAACATTGGTGATACACAAAAAGTCATAATTACTTCAAAAATGTACATCTTTTGTTAAATTTTTCACCCATGGAAGTTGTTATTTCTTCACGACTGGGCTGATGACATCATCAGATCCAATCTGTACTGGAGTCTACAGAGTAAACACAGGAAGGCTAACTTTACACCAGTAGTTATTTATCATATTGAGTTTGACTGATGTAACTTTTGATAATGCCACACTGTGTCACTATCGGCTGTGATTAAAAAATAATAAAATTGAGGCGAATCCGGATAATTTCCCACCTGATAGAGAGGAGAGCGCAGTGCGAGAGCCGGTGTTACGTCGATCCGCGTTCTTTCATCAGACACGGTTCCCCCTGCGTCATCTCGCCGCTCCGCACCGCACAGGAGGCAAAGTACGCGCGTGTTCGTTATGAGCACTGAGAAACACGCGCTTGTTCAGCGCGCTTATCTGGAGAACTACGGACACTGCGGAGAGGAACACAACGAAGGACCTAATCTGGACCCTGGACATTTATCCACAACACTTTGAGCCATTTATACCAGCAGAACCAACGAAGGCTCTAACAGGTGATCGTTACCTGTTGCTGCCGCTGAGACAGGCGCAGCTGGATGCTCTTTGAGATGCTAACAGGAGCTATACTGCCTGGGTACTGACATCACCGATCCGACCGGACTCATGGAGGTCCGGGTCGGTGTTGGCAACCCACCAGACTCTACACAGCACAGCTGATGCCGGCCAACTTCTACGGCCAAATCTTCCTCTTCCTCTGTTTGGTCCTTCTCTTCATCACCTTTTGTTATTTCTATGTTCTAATCGGTTTCAATGCTCCAGTACAAATTAAAAAGGCTTAATAACTCATCACTGTTTTGGCTGGAGGAGCCAGGCACTTGGACCATTACACGCCATTTACCCAGAATGCATTGCAGTGTGAACAACACGGCGACATTCCTGTGACAATATTTTATTAAAATGAATGAAAACTAAATAACCTGCAGTACTATTACTGTATTGTTTTTATATCTGAGATAGATATTTTCCAATAAGGTCTATTTTTATAACTAGTCCTGGATCCCTTTAAACTGGACTAACTGGATGTAACCATGACAACAGCAAGCCTGTTTCAGAGTCATGGTGACTGTTGTTGATGATGTCACATGTGTCCCCTCAGGATGATGCTGCCGTCCTATTTGAGGACCTTCGGCTGTGCGCCGTGAAGCCGGCGGAGCATCTGGACCGCCGCTTCTGCTTCGAGCTGCTGTCCGTCCAGAAGTAAGACGCTGCTGCCGCGGCATGCTGCCGCAGCATGGCGGCGCAGCGCAGCATGGTGCCGCGGCATGGTGCTGCAGGCGCCGCTCATGCACTGTGTGTGTGTCAGGTGCTGCGCCCTGCAGGCCGACTCGGAGCCGCTGCAGCAGGCGTGGCTCGCCGCGCTGCAGGGCAGCATCGACCTGGCGTACCGGGAGCGCGGTGACGCCTGCCTCACCCTACCGGGCGCTGGAGACCCCGCCCCCCTGCCGGCCACGCCCCCCCAGAGGCCGGCGGTGCTGGGCGTGGCCCTCAGGGGCCCCGGGAACCAGTGGTGCTGCGACTGCGGTGAGCCGGAGCCACGCTGGGCCGCCGTCAACCTGGGAGCCACCGTGTGCATCGAGTGCTCTGGGATCCACAGGTGAGCCGGAGCGCTGGGTTCTGGTGGTGCCGGGATCTTTTGGCGGTTCTCAGTTTCTGTGTCTTTGTGTCCCAGGAGCCTGGGCGTCCACCTGTCCAAGGTGCGGTCCCTGACCCTGGACTCCTGGGAGGCGGAGCAGCTGAAGGTATGGAAAGCTGCCAACGGCAATAATGCTCAGAGTGAAGCATTATCACACAGAGAAACATGAGCGAACCTCCTGGAACTTCCTGTTTTCCAGCTGCTGTGCGTTCTGGGGAACGATGTGGTGAACGCCATCTACGAGGCCAGGTGTTCTGAGGAAGGCCGGGTCAAGCCCCGACCCGACAGCCCCAGGTGAGCCGGTTCTGCTGCAGGGTCGGTGCCGTTTCCGCCGGTTCTGATCCAAGCCGCTGCTCTGTGCTGCAGGTCGGAGCGGGAGGCGTGGATCCGGGACAAGTACGTGGAGAAGAGGTTCGTCCAGCGCCGCCCTGCAGGCGGAGCCGGTACGTCCCACTGACCCTGAAGTATCCGTCCCCTCCGGAGACGTTTGGTTCCCATGGTTACTAGAGAGAAACCGATCCAATATTAACATCTGTGGAGATGCTCTGATTTATCGATTTCCTGAGTTTTGGTGATCAGCAGATATTTACATGAAGCCGATGGTTTCTTCCTCAGTGAAGGTCTTAAAATGAGCCACTGTTGGACCGACAGCCTGGCCCACCGGGTCACAGTTACAACTCAGACTTTCCTGCTTTAGTTCAAACATTTCAAACATAAAACCTCGGAATCAGCAGGTCAGACTGTTTTCGTTGAGTATCAGTGAGGACGGATCTATTCAGTCTAACTCTACGCTTTGTGCTCTGAGCGGTGTAAAATGTTTATCTCAGCCGTAGTGGAGTTGTCAAATAAATGTATAATTCAATATATTTCTGTCTGTGTTTCAAAATAATAAAAACGTTTGCTTTTCGGTTTCGAACATTATTTAACCTCAGATAACGGAAGTGAAAAGAGTAAATCAGCGCATCACTAATGTTTGCTTGTGATTCTGCTGCATCGCCTCAAAAAGGGGCGGGGCTCCGACTCTACCAGGCCTCCGTGGCCGGAAGCCTCGTTTCCATGGCAACGGCTCTGGCAGAAGGAGCGGAGGTCAACAGCGGCGTCGCCGAGGAGGAGGGGCGGACGGCTCTGATCGGTGCGGCGGTCGGAGTGAGCGACGTTCCGAAGTTTTTCTGTCTATCCGATCCGAACTTTCTGACTCTGACGCTGTGATTCCGTCTGCCGCCTGCAGGGGTCGCTGCTGGCCTGCGAGTTTCTGCTGCAGAACGGAGCCAACGTCAACCGACGAGACCTGAGGGGGCGTGGCGCGCTGCACGCTGCTGCCACCGCTGGACACACGGGGTAACTGCACTGACACACTGACACACACATTGATACACACACTGATACACTCTTATACACACCGATACACGCACTGACACTCACACTGATACACACACTGACACACACACTGATACACACACTGATACACACACTGATACACTCTTATACACACCGATACACGCACTCACAGCCAATACGCCTCGCTCTGATTGGTCCACACAGTCAGGTGTGTCTGCTGCTGAAGAGAGGAGCCAATCAGTACGCTGTGGATGAGAAGGGGCAGGACCCGCTGGCTATCGCCATGGAGACCGCCAATGCTGACATCGTCACTCTGTGAGTCTAACTTTCATCTTCATCACGTCTTATCTTTAGGTTCTGGACCGCAGCTGGTTCTGATGGATCTCAGCTGGTTCTGGTGGATCTCAGCTGGTTCTGGTGGATCTCAGCTGGTTCTGGTGGATCTCAGCTGGTTCTGATGGATCTCAGCTGCTTCTGGTGGATCTCAGCTGGTTCTGGTGGATCTCAGCTGGTTCTGATGGATCTCAGCTGGTTCTGGTGGATCTCAGCTGGTTCTGGTGGATCTCAGCTGGTTCTGGTGGATCTCAGCTGGTTCTGATGGATCTCAGCTGCTTCTGGTGGATCTCAGCTGGTTCTGGTGGATCTCAGCTGGTTCTGATGGATCTCAGCTGGTTCTGGTGGATCTCAGCTGGTTCTGGTGGATCTCAGCTGGTTCTGGTGGATCTCAGCTGGTTCTGGTGGATCTCAGCTTGAATGGCAGCCTGCGCTGACATGTTCCTCCTGTCTGCCAATAAAATGGTTAAAAAACATTTAATATATGACCTGATTTTCCATAATTTAGCTCATTTATATAATGTACAGTGTTTTTGACTGTTCCTTTGCAAAACTGATCGGTTAAGTTTGATGGTTGCTCAGCTGACAGCTTCAAGTCGTCCTGCAGATGTTCAGTGATCTTCAGGTCCGGGGACGGGGAAGGCCTTTGCAGAACTTTTGTTCCTATGTATGAATGCTTGAGTAGATTTGGAGCCGCGTTTTGGATCATTGTCTGATTCTTGAACATTATTCTCAAGAATCTGCTGATATTGAGTGGAATCCAACTGGGATTGGATTCCACTGGGAAACTTGTTAAAGATTCCCAGTGCTGGCGTTGGCCACGCAGCCCCAAAGCATGATGGGACCTCCACCAAATTTTACTGTGGGCAGCAAGTGTTTTTCTTGCCGTGCATAGCGCCTTTTTTATGACCAAACAACTTGATCTTTGCTTCATCAGTCCTCTGCACCTTATTCCAAAATGAAGCTGGTTGTCCAAAGTAGAGTCGCCACTCTGATTGTGGTGCTTGAGAAAAGACTTCTGCCTCATCTCTCTCCCATGCAGCGTCTGCTTGTGCAAAGTGCTCTGTGAAATGATGCACAGTGACACCATCTGCAGCAATGTGATGCTGCAGGTTTTTTAGAGGTGGTCTGTGAATTTTTCTTGACGGTTCTCTTCTTCTCTGCCCCTCTGATATTTTTCTTGGTCTGCCACTTCTTAACAAGACCCGTCCCTGAGGTCTTCCATTTCCTTTCTCTGTTCCTCACAGTGGAAACTGACGGTGGAAGGATCTCTGTATCCTGAACAACTATGTTGAACAGTCTTTGTTTCCAGACCATTCGAGTTGTTTTGAGGTCTCCATGACGCCACTCGTTGGAGAACAACTTGCAATTGGCCAACTTAAACACCTTTCTCATGATTGGATACACCTGTCTATGAAGCTCAAAGCTTGATCAGGTTACCAAACCAATTTTGTGTTTCAGTAAATAGGTAAGTATTTAAGTATTCAAATTAATAAAATGGTAAGGGTGCCCAAATTTCTGCACCTGTCAAGTTTAGTTTTGAGGCATATTGCCCACTTTCTGTTAGTCCAATAATCCTGAAATATCACTGTGTCCATCAGTTATTGGACATATCAAACTGAATTGGCCTAATAGGAGTCACAGACTTTTTCATATGACTGTAAAAGAGCAGAAAAGAAACATAAACCACAGACTGTTGTTAGATTAGCTAATAGCAGCTATAATATTAATAATCATAAAATAAACATTAAGTCTATTCTACTGCAACAGACTGAATGTTCTGATCTTTGGAAGTATTTGAATGTTTTTTTGGTCTTGAATCCTGAAACATAAAGTGGCGTTGTTGTCAGTTGCTATGGTAACGAGTCTGAGTGTAGGTTGGGCGATACAGAGAAGAAGTGGTTCCGAGTTGTACTTGGGTTTTTCCCTTTGCTGTGGAGCACAGCAGTAATTAATAACACCTTCATTTCCAAGTTTCATAGAGTTGACAGAATTCTTCTGTGGGTGGCATGGAGTAGGGTTAGGGTTAGTATCTAACTCTAACCCTATCGTCTGCATGCGTGAAATCTCCATATGTAAACAATAACACGCAGGGCGCCTATATTTGTAAATCTGATTATGATTAAGTTGATGCCTCACATGAATCTCACTGCACGTCACTGACTCTAAACCAACCGTCCATATTAATGCTGCAGATATGAACAGCGTCCTGAATTTAAACTCGATAAGGAGAAACATTTCTTCTGCTATTGGCAGCTACAAATTACAAGAACCAATCACAGAACATCTAGTTCCTGAGCTCTTCAACTGGGGTCGGTTCTGATGGTTGGGTTCTGATGGGTCTGAGCTGGATGTGTTTCAGGCTGCGAATGGCCCGGATGAACGAGGAGATGAGAGATTCAGAGGGAGTCTTCAGCACCACAGGTCAGTCGCCTCGTTAAGGAGGATCTCGTTAACTCATTTCCTTCTTAATTGATATTGTTAACTAATTGTGTCATTATACAATCACCTCGTTAAGTAATTGTTTTCACATAATTGCCTCATCAACTTACCACCTTAACTCATGACCTGTTTCACTCAGTGCCGCGTTAACTTAACGTCTCCTTACCTTGTTAAGTTATTGCTTCGTTAAGTGCCTCATTATTTAATTGAATTGCCTGGTTATCTACTCAGCTCGTTAGCTCATGACCTCGTTAAGCAGCATCCCTGGTGTGTCTCCCAGGTGACGACGAGACCTTCCAGGACATCTTCAGGGATTTCAGCGACATGGCGTCCAACGACCCGGAGAGGCTCAGCAGGAGGCATTTCGGCCGAGGAGGCGAGGAAGAGGAGGAGGATGAAGGAGGGGGGCATCGGAGCAGCCGCTACTGACCCTCCAGGTTACCATGGCAACGTTTTAGAGACTTTGGACCAAACCAGCTAGGATGAAGATTATCAGAGTTCAGCTGTCGGTTCTGATCCGGAGCCACTGGGTTCCCGGTTCTGATCTGGAGCGACCCGGTTCTCTGTTTCTTTAGCAGACGGGCTTTTATCACTGTGAACGGTTCAGATTATTTCACCAGAACCAGAACCGGCCTGGAGGATTCACGCTGAGGTTCCATTGGTCAGAGTAACCCGACCGACCCGGTTCAGCCCAGAACCTCAGCTGGTTGGGTCCAGGAGGTTCTGGTTCTGGAAGGAGATCAACACTAACCCGATTATTCATCTTGTTGAAAATCATGAGAATCCAGAATGTCAGGAACATTTACTGGTGAATAAAGTCAGAACCGGTTCTGAACTGGTCCAGAAGCTGTTTGTGTTCCTCTGTTTCCTTCCCGCCTCGGATCAGAACCGCTTCACTTTCATAACCAAGCTGCAGAATACACAGGAGGTCTCACTCTGACACTTTTACAGACATTGAACTCATTATCAACCAGTTAATTTAACTATTTAGAATTTATCCAGGAAAAGCTACCTAGTGTGCTAACCCTTGTGTGCTAACGCTAGTGTGCTAACCCTTGTGTGCTAACACTAGCTAGCTAACGCTAGTGTGCTAACCCTTGTGTGCTAACGCTAGCTAGCTAACGCTAGTGTGCTAACCCTTGTGTGCTAACGCTAGTGTGCTAACGCTAGTGTGCTAACCCTTGTGTGCTAACGCCAGCTAGCTAACGCTAGTGTGCTAACGCTAGCTAGCTAATGCTAGTGTGCCAATGCTTTCAAAGTTAGCTTAACCACTAAATGAGAAGCTAGCTCCTCTCTTTGTTCTTCCTGTCCAGGATATGTGTTGCATGTTGAACACTGTGTTTTCTTAGGATTTAGTTTTATGTAATAACATCTTCAGTTCTGGGAATATTAAACTTTCTGGAGAGAAGCTCATTAGTGACCTGCAGGAAAAGAAAAGCTGCTATTTATCCAGAAAATCACCTCAATATATGAGCTTGCGATAAACAGGGTGTTTTTATGCCCCCTGCTGGCATAACCATGGAAGTCCCCTGATTACGGCAGCCAACATCCACCGCTGCTTTACGGGCAAAAAAACAAAAGGCAACATAATAAAGGGGATCGGAGAGGCAGCCATCTTTTCTTTAAGGCGCCAGAATGACAAAAATCCACTGTATCTTTGTTCAGTACAAATAAACCTTAACACAGTAACCGTGACACGTTTTATTAGTATTGGAAGGAGCGATGGAGTGGATGATGCTGAATGAAGCGTTCTGTGTGCTGAAGCACCTCGGGGCCCGACGGTGAACCTCGCTGTCGCTGCCTTCTCCCCTTTAAAGTCACAGTTTGGAGCAGTAACAGATCTGAGAAACAAGCTGGTTACATTCAATAAAAGCAGAAGCAAAATGAATAAATGAAGCATAAACAGAAACCAATTTAGACATTTTCGTTTTTATCAGAGGTGGAACCATAACGACTCTTTCAAGCGATGATTTGGCTGCCATCTACATCTTGACCACTAGATGGCAGTGAATACCACAGCCTGCTTCTTTTAACGCCAGCAGGTTCCAGGCTTTTAGGGTTGTTGGCTCCTCTGGATCAGAACCTAAACGATGACGGAGGTCAGCTGGATGTCTCCTCCGATCTCCAGGCCGTTGATGTTCTGCAGCGGCGTGAAGCGGTGGTTGTAGGTGTGGCCCTGCATCCCGTTCACCACCAGACGGAAAGACTTGTTCTCACAGATAACGGTCAGCTGCAAGAAGCAAAGGTCACAGAGGTCATCCCAGCTGCTGTCACTCTGCTGTCTCATTCTCACTTCAAACTGTTTCTGGCCTTGGCGTGCCGTGGTGGCGTAGCGGTTGGCGCGACCCACATTTGGAGGCCTTGAGTCCTCGTCGCGGGTTCAACTCCCGGACCCGACGACATTTGCCGCATGTCTTCCCCCCTCTCCTTCCCCCTTCCTGTCAGCCTACTGTTGTGGAAAATGCGAGCCACTAGCGCCGCAAAAAAAAAAAAAAAAAACTCTTCGGAGGGGGAAAAAAAAAAATAAAAAAAAATAAAAAAATGTTCCTGGCCTGGGAAGAACTTTTTCTTTCCACATTTAACTTTAATATATTTGTCCAATAACTAATATATTTTTAACTTGGCTACTTTTTAAGTCTATCCCTGTTGATTATCCATGAATGAGGAACACGACTGAAACTGGCAGCACAACCTAATTTGTATTAATTCAGTTGATGATCATCACTCTTAAAGTATTAAAATTTAATTCCCAGATGGTCAGTTGATCCATAAATATGGAGAAAAAAAAACCGAGATTGTAATGTCACAGAGAAAGTAACGCACCCTGGCCTGCCACAGCAGAACACTGAATTCCCACCAGTGATCCCAGTACACATGCACTGTTCAGAGTGGGTTCACATAGACTTTTAGAGCCGTCGTACCGTGAAAGGCTGTCCTCGATGGAAGGGCATGCCGCCGCCGCGCTCCTCAGAACCCCACCTGTCCCACTGCTTGGTGTTTCGGACCACAACGTTCTCGTTGAATCGTGGATTGTAATGTAGAGCGATGCCATTCTGGTGGGTGAGGTTCATGTGGAACCTGAGAGGAAAACAGAACATGGCAGAAAAGTTTTTAATGTCAGACACAAAGAACAGACCTTTACTAAACGTTAGAGGCGACACGAGATTCAGCAAAGACTGAATCTGAGTTACAGACAGATTTCCCACTAACGTTAGACAGAAACTTTAGTGGAAAATCTTCGTCTAATTGAATGTTGAACATCGGACTTATTTACTCCACCTCGTAAGGGAAGGAGCAACGATAATGCTACTTTCTGCACTGAGGATGCAGGAAGCCATGACCTTACCAGAACTGGTCTCTGTTTCTGTTCAGGTTCACCATTTCTGCTGACTTCAGACTGAGTCATTGCTTCATGACAGACCTGCTGAACTTCCTGCTGCACCAGCCGGATGCTAACTTTTAATTTAGTCCTTTAGCATCTTTGAACGCCTTTAGGAAACGTAGTTTCCCGTAAATGAATTTTTCCAGATTATGTTGGTATAGCGTTTAGCATTAGCTTGTGCTAATTACCATGTTGGTATCACACTTCAGCATTAGCTTTTGTGAAATATTGTGTGGTATAACAGTTTAGCATTAGCTTCTGCTACTTACCGTGTCAGTATTGCCCTTTAGCATTAGCTTTCGATAAATACCATGTTGGTATTGTGCGTAAGCTTTAGCTTCAGCTACATATTGTGCTGATGATATAGCGTTTACTTTTAGCCTTTGCTAAGTACCTTGTTGGTATAGTGCTTTCGCATTAGCATCTGTTAAACATTGTGTTGGTATAGCACTTTAGCAACACAATTATTAACTAAATATCATGTTAGTATTGTGCTTTAACTTTTCCTGAATACCATGTTAGCATGGCGCTTTACCATTAGCATTAGATTCCGCTAAATTCTGTGTTGGTATAGCGCTTTAGCACGTGGTTAGCGCAGCTAGCTTTTCAGTTAGCGGTTTCCACCTGTGGACGTAATGTGATGAGGGTTTGGTTTCACCTGGTGGCGCTGGGCTGGACGACGCCCTGGATGGTGATGGTCCTGCCGGGCTGGAGTCCGCCGCTGATGAAGTTCTTGTACGGAACAACCTGCGCAGAGATGGAGAAGAAACTACCAGTGAGAAAACTCCAATCTCTGAGAGCTAAAACATTGACTGAGGAGGTTCATGTTTTATCTGAACTCACAGGCGCTGCAGGAGGAAATCCAGGCTGAGCGGGAAATCCTGGCTGGGGGGCGAAGCCGGGGTAGGACGGGAAGGCGGTTTGGGTCGGGAAAGCCTGCTGCGGAAACGACTGCACAGCAAACAGTTTGCTTCAGTCACGGGAAGGTTTCTCTACAGGACAGCTTCATTATCACCTCAAACTCCCACACTCCCTGAACGCGACATGTTTTTGCTCACCACTGGAGTGGAGAAGGAAATGGAGGAAATTTCCACTCTTCCACTGACTGTGATGGTGTCAACCTGCTGGAACGGGATGCGATGCCTGTAGTCCATGAAGTGGCTGCCGTTCACACTCACCTGAGGGAAACAGCAGTTCTCTTTCATTACTAACAATCCTTCAAACTGGAAGGACGTCTGTCTGACATCAGCTCTTTCCCTTCAATTACCTCCAGTTTGGAGAAAACAGAAAAAGTAAGCAGCTTCTATCTAAATAAATTGACTTTAATCCATACTTTGTCTTTGTTTTACTTTTATTTATTCCTCCCACAGTGATGGAAACAGGATTAGAATGAAGTTCCTGAGAACTTGTGAGCAACGCTTCACTCTGACTGTTAGTGGGACGGCAGTGAGTGGAACCAGATGTTTGGGTCTCAGCAGCTCAGTAATACTTAATGCCAGAACCTTCAGTCATGATTAAATGACTCACTGCAGGCTGAACTTTGACTGACCCACTTATCATTTTGATCCCTTTAACGGTTTTCACACAGTTTGTTGGAGGATTTTTTCAGGTTGAGCTCAGTAGTGAACAAAATGTTTTGACCCATTTAATAATGTTCAGAAACTGTTGACTTAAAATCTTTTCATGGCCGCAGTCTCATCCTCACAGGATCCAGTTTCTACCTCCAAACATTTGAATCTATCTTCTTTTATCTATCTTCTTGAAAGATCTAGACTTTCTCCTGGTTTCTGCTTTTTTTTTTATATAATTTTTTTCTCCGAAGAGTTTTTTGCGGCGCTAGTGGCTCGCATTTTCCGCAGCAGTGGGCTGACAGGAAGGGGGCAGGAGAGGGGGGAAGACATGCGGCAGGGGTCGCCGGGACCGGAACCCGCGACGTCCGCCTCGAGGACTGAGGCCTCCAAGCGTGGGGCGTGCTAAACCACTGCGCCACCACAGCACACCCCCTGGTTTCTGCTTCTTGAACAAAGTTTTTCAGTTCAGTCTGAATGTTTCAGCTGATGTTCAGTTCTGGTTGGGGTTCAGCCCGGTTCTCCCCCGGGTCTGATCTCTGAACATCTGGTACTGCAGCTACTGCAGCCACAGAACTACAAGATAATGGCTTCTTGTTAGCTCCCTGTTAGCTTTCTGTTAGCTCCCTGTTAGCTTCCTGTTAGCTCCCTGTTAGCTTCCTGTTAGCTCCCTGGTATCTTCACGCCTGATTCTTATCAGATTGTTGGCAGTTCATTTACATTTTCTTTCACAACAAGTTTCTGGCGAACTGGTTTTCTACCCGCAAGAAAACGTCTGATGGATCTGAGATAAGAGCTGATATCTGAGCAGTTTTAAAAGTGCTGCATCACTCTGAGAAACTTGGTCAGTTTTGACTTTTCAGTCAGTTAAATGTTTTTTGACTAAAGAAAAAAGCTGGATAATTATTATACATTGATACATATTGATATTTGTGTTGACCTCTCTGAATCACACAGATAAACATCACCAGCCATCATTAAATACAACATGTATTTAAGTTTATACAGATTGTAGTTAGGAAATGTGCCTAAAAATGATGAAGTGGTGAAACTAATCTGCCTAAAAATTGTGCAAACAGTGTAGCTTTTCATCAGAAGGTTCTGAGTCTCAAAGTTTAGACATATTTCATATCTTTCACACAGTAAATGCGTTTCCATTAACCACAGAATATGCTAATTGAAATTCTAAGTATAAATTTATTGCTTAATGAAAACACAACATATTTGAAAACACATTTTTCAACAAAGTTTTTTGCCAAGGCGGTTTTTCAGTTTTGTAGTAGAAATGGACTCATTGCTCCAATGGCTGGCTGAACGTCTCCTCTGATTGGCTGATAGATAATGAGCGCTGAATTATGTCATCTAATTGTTTAGATGAGATAATTCAGCGAAAATATGTTTTGTAGACATTAGCAGAATATAGACAAAACTTTGTAGATGTTTGTAATGGAAACGCAGCTACTGACTGTGAGCTCCCCTCCCCTCTCCAGAGTGGAGGGAATCACCATAGCAACCGTAGCAACCAGTGACTCAGCATTTTTAGGGGAGACATTTTGTGTAGACTCTTTAAGAAGCGAGTTCTCCACAAACTAAAACTCAGACCGAGTCGGAGGTGGTTCTGGTCGGGTTCCAGTCTCGTCTTAGTCAGGTTCTGGTCTCGTCCTAGTCAGGTTCTGGTCTCATTCTGGTCAGGTTCTGGTCTCATTCCGGTCAGGTTCCGGTCTTGTCCTGGTCAGGTTCTGGTCTCATTCTGGTCAGGTTCTGGTCTCGTTCTGGTCAGGTTCCGGTCTCATTCCGGTCAGGTTCTGGTCTTGTCCTGGTCAGGTTCTGGTCAGGTTCTGGTCTCATTCTGGTCAGGTTCTGGTCTCATTCCGGTGAGGTTCCGGTCTTGTCCTGGTCAGGTTCTGGTCTCATTCCGGTCAGGTTCCGGTCTTGTCCTGGTCAGGTTCTGGTCTCATTCCGGTGAGGTTCCGGTCTTGTCCTGGTCAGGTTCTGGTCTCATTCCGGTCAGGTTCCGGTCTTGTCCTGGTCAGGTTCTGGTCTCATTCCGGTCAGGTTCTGGTCTCGTTCTAGTCAGGTTCTGGTCTCGTTCCGGTCAGGTTCTGGTCAGGTTCCGGTCTCATTCCGGTCCCGTTCTGGTCGGGTGCAGTGCCGGACCTGGTAGAAGTCCCTGGTGACGGTGATCTGCAGGGTGAAGTTGCAGCCAGGGGGCAGCGGCGAGTTCTGCTTCCTCTCCTCGGAGCCCCAGTTGCCGTACTGGAAGCTGTTGGTGACGACGTAGGGATGTCCGTCGTAACGCGGGTTAAAATGGAAGGCGATGTCCGCGCCGCTCCTGGAGCCGCACTGGAGGTTCACATTGAACCTGGGGAACACAGACCAGTTCAGACCAGTAAAACCAGCTCTGTTCCTGCTGGGCTGATGTAAACACACTGGAGACGTTATGTTGGCCAATTTTAATTAAAAAAACTGTTCTCGGTTTCTGTTATAAGAAATTACAAATCCTCAAACACGCTTGTCGGACAAGATGGCTGCCCTGGGTGAGCTGCCATCACTGGAGAGCGATGGGTGCTTCTACACGTCAACATAAAAGTATAATAACAGAAAAAAGTCTCAAAATTTCTCCCTACTCGCTTTTTTTTAAGGAAAAGTCATTAGAAGGGTCTGAAAAGTCACAAATGTAGAAACAAACTCGCTAATTTAGCAACCTTGACCTTCTGGGGGGGATTTAAAAATCTGTCAGGGGGCGGAGCTTAGCTAGCTACAGGTGAGCATGTGGCAGACAGTTTGACCAGATGTGGGCGAAGCGAAGCTACGGACTGGATGGACGGACCTGTCCACGCCTGGAATGACGCGTCCGCTGATGATGATGGACTTCCCCTCCTGCAGGCCGCCGTGGATCGATCCGGTGAACGGAATCGGCTACAGCACAGATCAACAGCAGAGGAGAACATTTAGCTTACAGTGGAAAGAACAAAGGTTAAAGGTCACTGTGGGAACAGGCTTCTGTCTCTCAGCCTGCTGCAGCTGCTGCGTCATTAGCAGTTATTCCTGCTAATAACTGGCAGGAAACTGAACTTTCCGTTACGAATCTCAGACATCCAGCAGCTGCAACATGTTTTTATTCGTTCTTATTTGTTTTGATCCGTTTTAATCTCTGTTGGCTGAAATGCGCAGCAGCATCTGAGCGGTAAATGACTGACAGAGTCGCCCTTTAGTTACTCACCTGCTTCGATTCACTTAGTGGGGAATGAACTGGCAGGGAGTTCAACGACGCTGCCGTTCGTTTCTTTTATTAACTTCAGTCACTTTTACTCTTTTGTTCTTGTTTCTGTCCTGGTTCTGTCTGCTTGGGGTTATCTTGAGCTATCTCTGTAGTCATGCTGCTACGGGCTGAGGAATCATTCTCCACTTTTACTCACTTTCTTCTCCTACTGCTCTCCAGTTTGCTTTACTTGCTGGTATTCCAGCTGTTAGCTTCATGTTTTCAGTTATTTTCTCTCTGCATTCTGATTGGCTGATTCCTTCCTGGAAACTAATTTGAATAATTAACTGAATGTTATGTATTGATTGATAACTGGGATGGATGATCAGATTAAAATAACATTTTATAACCTTGAGACGGCGTGTTGTGAATTGATGGGATAGAAATAAACTGAATTAAATTGATTTTTTTAGTATGAAGCTACAAAACAAACTGAGCTGCATGTCATTGACTTCCTTTGGTTGAATTGTTTTTCAGGTTGTGGTTTGTGGCTTTAACTCCGAGATCCATGTTTGTTTAACGACTTTGAAAATGAACTTTAATCAGCAGTTCGCACATTTAATTACACAAAACCTGAGTTATAAAAATGATGATTACAAAAATGAGTCAGAATTAGTTTTAAAGTTTAATTATGAGATAGAAAGTCATAATTACAATTTATTTTCTGAATTATGACTTATTTTTATAACTATGATTTTAAAACTTGTTGACTTCCGGCTGGGCTTGTATTTTCTCTTTGATGGCAGAAATGGGCTTCCATAGTGAAAGAAAAAAGAAACATTTTTAAAAACATTTCAAGACCGCAGAGCGAGCAGTGAGACAAACTTTACTGTTTTCTGAGTCCTTTATGAATATTTTTTGTTGATTTTACTAAAATAAATTCACTCAGATTAACATTCATTCAGTGCCATTCTGTTGCATCTGCAGTGCATAAAGCAGCGTTAACACAGATCCTTCCTTCCAGCAGCTGTTTCCCTCTAAAACATTCAGCCCCAGGAAGTATTCACACCCTGCTGCTGTCTGCACATCTGTTGCTGCAAAGTTTTATTATTGTTGTTTTTAATACTCATTTTGTACATTTTAGTAATTATCCTGAGTTTCACCTTCGATTCACTCTGAAGCAGGTGAATCTAATCTGCTCCGTTGTTTTGGATCAGATAACTTTACAGGATTCATGTGATCATTTTGTCCAGTATGTTGTTCTATATTCTAGTTTTGTGTATTTAACATTTTTGTCTTTTTCTGGATCTTTTCTTTCGGTTTAATCTCCTCCTGTTGTTGATCTTCATCTTTGGACGCTTGGCTCTTGACTTCCTGTGATTGTCATCACTTCCTGTTTGTTTCTGTAGCTTCAGATAAAGGTTCTTGATCCAACCAAACACAACAAACTACAGAAATCTCCCTGAAGGATAAATGACTTCCTTACTCGGGAAAGTTTTATTATGAAAGTATGAGACGATTTATACCAGGGATGTCAAACTCATTTTGGTTTTGGGCCAAACCAAGATCATGAATGCTCTTAAAGGGCCAGAATGTATTGATAACATATCAATGAATCCTTAAAAAGTAAGATTTTGAGATCCTTTTTTGTGTGTGTTGTTTGCAAATAAAAATCAAAGTGTTTGTGGTACTAATTTGGAAATATTTGCCCTTATTTATTATTTTTATTACTCGCTGTATAGATCATGGACTATAATCTGACATCAATTAAAACTGAGGCAACTGTTTAGTACAAGTAAGAAAGTTTTTGAGAAAAACCTGCAATAAACTCCCAATTACCTTTTAGTGCAAAAATTCACAAATTATTGTGAATTTCCATAATAATTCTCACAAACTGGAGGGACTGGTTGATATAATTTGGCAGTAAACAAACAAACACTGCATTGATTTGATTGATAACATACTATTTAATCACGCTTGGTGTTTAGTCTGGAATCTAGAGGGCCACATAAAAAGCTGTGGCGGGCCAGATTTGGCCCACGGGCCTTGAGTTTGACACATGTGATTTATACTTTATAAAAATTCATTTGCTTTGAAAACCACATTATCTGTTCTCTAATTTGGTTTCTTTTGGTCATAAAATCAACATTTAATATATTATTGAACTGTAAATATGCACAAAGGAACCAACAATAAAAGGCTTGTGTTTGTTGTTTCCGTATTTAAATCTGCAGGATGCAACTTTAATTTTTGTAAAATATTTTTTTTGCATATTTATTAAAACTGTTTCCTTGTTGTGACAGTTTGTTCTGAGACAGATAATCAAACGGGTCTCAACGCTGTCAATCACCCTTCGTGTGGCGCTGCTTATTGCCCTTTCCTGCAGCTAGCATAGCTTGTTGTAAATGCTATGGCTAGTTAGCATAGCAGCAGTAAATGGCTTTCCTGTAACTGTGAGTTGTTTCTCCACCGTTAGCAGATTTAGCAGCGAGTACATCAGGTTGATTGGCAGAGCTAAGCCCCGCCTCCTGGCTCTGATTGGTTGCTTTCAGTGCTTTTCTTCAGCAGCAGCAGCTCAGGGAACAGATGGAGGAGTTTGATCTTTTCAGATTATCTGACACAAAACAAACTTTAACAACATTTTCAATTAATATGTAAAAAGAACAAACTATTTTTATAAAAGTTACAAACTGGAGCTTAAAAAAGTTGGTTAGTTGGTTCGTCATCATTTTGATCCAGAGCTTTCAGGAAGATCCAGAGAGGCACCTGCAGGATGGATTCCCCTGACCTCTGACCTCTGGCCCAGAGTCACTTATTCTGTTAGCGCCATTAGCGTAGAGATGCTAATTATTTACACTGACGGGAGGAATGTTTTGAAACAAAAGCACATTTACTGGTAGTTTTACTTTTATATTGAAACGAACGGGACCCACAGTGAGTCACTGCTGACGTTTTAGCCAAAAGCACATGTTAAACAGTCCCAGAGTTTATGTTGGAGTGAGACCTCTTGGTCATAAACCAGCTTTGTCCTTTTGTTCCACCTGATGAGGAAGATAAAGACCATGTTACATTATTTATTGCTATTTTCATTTTACTACTTAAAATACCAGAATTTGACACAAACTTAATATTTTTTTCCTCTAATATCATAATTTTAAATAACTATTCAGATGATCTGATCTGTTCCTCAGGCCTTGTGTCGACTTTTTTTTTCTTTTTTTTTACTGAAGGTTTCTTGTTGTTTTAGGAAAAGCACATGAAGTCATGGCTCTGTGGTCACAGAATAGACACATTGTTCACATAAAGAGCTGAAGGATCCAGTCAGGCTCAGGAAACCGGAGCTTCATAGTTTGCAGTTTGAGTCAGAACATTTAGAACAGCTGGAGGGAAGCGGAGCATCGTGGAAATGTCACAAACATCTGGATTCAGGGAAACATGTGAAACATCTGGATTCAGGGAAACATGTGAAACATCTGGATTCAGGGAAACATGTGAAACATCTGGGACGAACCTGCTGCAGTTTTCATGAAGCTGATTGTCTGCAGGAAACGATGCGCTTCGCTAAAATAACGGAAACATGACGCGATGAGAATTAAACTTCACTCACCGGGTTGTAGAACGGAGACTGGTTGAAAGCCATGAGCAGAACCGAACTGTGGGAGCAGAACCGACACCAGAACCGACCTGTGGGAGCAGAAAGTGTCCTTCCGCGGACTTTGAGTTAAAATGGAGGAGTTTAGGAAGCAGCGCCTTTTAAGCTCTCTGGAAGGTTTCGGTTTCTCAGCAGTGGGAGGCGTTTCTGCAGAACCGAGGTTCGGCTCTGGGGCCGGTTAACACCGGAAACCAGGATTTATTCCCCTGCAGATCCAGTTTCACCTGAAATATTCACAGTTTAGGAGAAAATCTGACGATCCGGTCAGAAAAGTTTGGTTTGCTTCATTTACCACAATAACCAACACCGGCCTCCTCACTGTGAAACATGGTGGTGGCAGCATCATGACTGTTCGCCATCGGTTTCCTGTGAAGAGGCTCCTAACGGTTGCAGGGCCGGTCCAAGACTTTTTGGGGCCCGGAACAGGTTTTAATTTGGGTCCCCCAAACCAAGATGTCAACACCAGGTTCTTCATCTCTGTGTGCGACGTAGCTAGTAGCATTAGCATTAGCATCATTTGTAGTTAGCTTACATCATACCAGTTATTGTAACTATTTTAAACTTACAATAGAAGCAACCTAAAAGTATATATTTGGATTTTGAAATGCAGAGTGGAGTTTAATTGTGCTGTATTATTTTAATTATTTCACAATTACATCAGATGATAAACAATACATTTTCAGTAAACAAGTTAATAATATCTTATACTTCAGCTGAAATAGATTAACTATCGAGTCTGTAACAAATATAATAATTTTAATGTATAATAGCATTTAGTTATTTTAAACATATAATCATGCTAACTTAGTGCTCTTGGGGGCCCCCTGGGGGTGTGGGGGCCCCAAGCAGCTGCTTAGCTCATGTATGCCTTGGGCCGGCTCTGTCCTGGGGCCCAATTGACAAAACAGTGAAATATTCATATAACCTGTGAGACAATTTTAGCATTAAAATATAATATGCACAAGATTAGTCAGATATTACATTTTACAAATTATACTCAAGATCCTACATTTAAAAAATAAAATAATATTTCAGGCATTTTGAAAGGAAATAGTGTTTTTTAATTTTCTTAGTTTTTTATGTCGTTTATTACTGAATTGTTCTGCAGACGACAGATTTTTGTTAAGTTTGTTTCATGAGAGGATTTGATAAAATGATTATCTGATCAGAATAAATCAACAATGTGCATTTCTGTTATTGGTGTGAAGATCTGGAATAAACTCATTAAAGAGCTGAAGCAAAGTTCAGGCATGAAGTATTTTAAGAAAAGATTCAAAATAGTTACTATTCAAAAGTATAAGGATGAACTGGGTGATGAATGTGACTAATAACAACACAGTGGATGTGTTGGGCAACTGGGTGCAGGATGTGGAATGTGAGTGTAAATAGGTAGATATTATATAT
>CAEFZX010012223.1:0-126149 GCA_903066825.1 Alfaro cultratus | reverse complement strand
TTTTTAAAAATTTGTTATAAATTTTTTCGTTTTTAAATTTTGAATTCTAAGACTTTTATAATTTTCAGATATTTTTTTTCTTGCAAAACTCCCCCTATGCCCCCCCCTTTTTTTTTTTTTTTTTTTTGGTCTGATCAACTTTTTATTTTTTTAAATATTAGTAGTTTGTAAATCAAGTCAGCCTCTTTTTTTTCAGGATGTTCCTTCATCATAATGTTATGAAAAGCATTTATGTTTTACTCATTTTAGCACATTTGATTAATTTAATTTTGCTTTTGGTTCAGTTCAGAGAATCACCTAAATGGTCGCTCTGTTTTAATGAGTTTGTAAGTTTGCTGTGAATACTTTTTTTTTTTTTTTTTTTTTAGTTGCTTAGAATTTATCGGCTGAAAGTAGCCTATGTGAACTTTGAGCAGATTTATTCTTCCATAAGGAGCTCACGTACAGGATTATAACATACTTCCTCTTGTAATTCCTAGTAGTGAATGCAAAACTAACTCCTACTTTCTGTGCAGGTTTAAAATGCATATTAGAAAATTTGCATAATTAAGTTGCTGCAAAAATAGTTAATTCTTCTAACCTTTGGGAAATGTTTATATAAATTCAGATTAAACTGCTGTTCATTTAAAAAAAAGAGTTATATAAAAATAAATTGTGATCCGAAAGATCACCTCACTGCGAAATGTTGTTGGCTGCGTTTACTAGAAAGCCATTTTCAAATCGGACGATGAAGGTGAATGCCACTAATTTCCCCTTTAAGTCCAATCAGGCGTGACGCAATGAGGAAGTTGCGGCAGTTTTATTGTATGAATGACAGGAATAACCTTGTGAAGAAAATCTTTTCAAACGATTTGAGCTAAATTTGGGGGCCGTGGGGGGGAATGAGCGGACTGTATTTGTATTTGAGACCGTGGTTTAGCTGAGTGCGAAGTGAAAGCTCCAGTTCTCCAGTTCTGTTCATTTTTGTTTAATATTCTTACCATGCATCACTTTACCTTCATCAAGTTAGCCGACAAAAAGTACAACGAACTTCCTGTTGAGACAGCTTAACACTTGCAGTACGACATCTTCATACTTTCTCCCATAAATGTTTAATACTTGGGAATATATATATATATATATATATATATATATATATATATATATATATATATATATATATTTATACACGTCGTAATATCTTATAAATTGCATACAGGTAAGTCTGTTTTGCAGAGTGGTGTTTTACCAGGAGTGCAAAGAAAATCAAAGGCATGCTGTATTTCTATTCAGTACATCCAAATTTTAATCTACCATTTTTGTAACTATATATATATATTGTATATAAAAAAAACGATTTAACTATATAAAATTATTGCCTAGTGAAATAATTAGAAAAAAGATTTCTACTGTTGGGTCAGAAAGCAAAGAAAATAGAAAATATTTAAAGGAATCATTTTTCTTCTGTATATGTCAGTTGGGTCATTTCCATACTTGTGGGAAGTTAAAAAAAATACGTAAAATAAACAGGTAGACCACTGATTAATACCCAAGATGTGTGTTAATTCATCAAAACTCATACAGTTATATGTGAAATGAGAACCATGCAAATGTTTGACTAAAATATAAGTGTATTGCCCTTCAGTTGTTTCTAATCGTCTGGATACTTTTATTTTGAAACTGGACCTTCACTTCCGGTCCCGTCCTCGAGCTCTCCGTCCACCTTGACGACCCAACACCCCGGTTAACCGTTCTCCTTATAATTCCATCAGTGGCGCTTCATCACCTTTCACTCCGTCAACCTGTCTTTTCCTCCCCTCCGTTCCAGCCTTGTCGACAGCACCGTTTTCTAAACACTTGAATTTCAAGGAGGGAAAAATGGCCAGCAGCTTCACGAGAATCCTCTCCTCCAAGAGAAACGTCGGAATCCTGTCGTTGGTCGGAGGCTCCGTAGCGGCGGGGTTTCTGCTACATCGGGAACATGTCACCGCCGGAGAGCCTCTGCGCAGGAGGTACCCCGCCAGGTAACTGCGCCCTTCCCGCCTCTATGCTCATTATTTGATTTTTTTTTAAAAAGACAAAAACATTTTATGGACAATTATTTTTGCTTATATATATATATATATATATTTTTTAACAAATTGACGGAAAATTGTACGTTACCGCCATTAAAGGGCAGTACGGTTTTTTTCTTCTCTAAATAGTAACGGTTCGTTTTAAACGTTAGAGTTTTAAGCTAATGAGGGTGGAGGAGTGTAACAAGAGAACCTTTTCAACTGGTCAGAAGTCCTCAAATATAGTGCTTCCTGAATTATAAGGTCATAATTAGGTGTGGGCCAGATTATGACAAAAATACTCCCTTCTAATATCATACAAGCACAATGGGATTAACAAAATTAGCTCTTCGACAGGGATTAGATTAGTGCTGAACGTTGAAGGCCAAAAGGGAGCAGAAGCTGGACCTTTGCTTATTCCGGAAAATTAAGAAACGTTTAATGTAGGACATGCAACAGCCATATGGGTCAGAGAAAGCCCGAATCATAAAGCACGGCCGAACCACTTTACAACACGTCATAAATCCAGCTTCATATCCTCATTCGGATGAGATCTGGGAGATGGGCAGCAATGAATAATCTGGTTCTTCTGCATGCTCTCGAGATTCAGTGTGCAACACCTATGGGAGCAGATGCACACTGCACTAATAAAACATGTCTGCTTTTGTTGGATTAATAAATTGCACCTTTTGTGACAATAAAATGAGGTCATCGTCTTGCTCACAATAATCACAGATTGCACAACAAAGGGCTGTTTGTCACTGCAAGTTTAAAAAGCGCTTCCTCCAACTGATCAGTCGACTAGATGTTTACTTACCTAAACTTGTGTATTAGAAATATATAATGCCCTGCATTATTACATGGATGCTGTTTGGTGTCAGTCCAACAAAAGTTGTGTACGTGACTCCTGGCACACCTGCATGGACTATAACACACCGTCACTATATGGAGATCAGTAAAACATTATCTGCTCCTCGGATAAAAGTCCTTTCATTGATCACAGGCGAGGTTGCAGATAAAGGTTTTGCACACAATTGTTCCTAATTCTACATGAATGAATGAATGAATGAATGAATGACTATCGTCTATCTACAGTGAAACAGTAGAATAAAATTAAATAGTGCCTTTCCTATAAGTTGCAATCAGTACAAATTAAAAGCTAAATTACGCACACCACTCTGTACAAACATAAATGTAAAAATTTAGCCATTTTTTTGTTGCTTCCTCACCCTGCAAAACTATTTATTATTTATCCTTTAGCAAACATTTTCTTTAGAATCAGGAGTATTAGGGCGAAAGGTGCATTTTGACAAAATATCTTATTGAAATGTTTTTTTAATTTTTTTTATTTCAGTAATTAAATTAGAAAAGGTGAAAGTGATGGATTTCAAGTCCTTACTCCTATTTATGCGGATTACATTGACTTACTGCTAATGGAAAACCCAAGCAGAAAAAATTTTGAATATTACATGAGACCAGAGTAATAAATAAAGCAGGTATTTTTTTCATACAAATATGTTGAATTATTGCCTAGACTAGACAATCATGCCATATTCCTGCTTTTAACCAAAGGCAAGTTTATTTGTACAGGAAATCTTAGCAACAAGGCAATTTAAAGTACCTTACATACATAACATAATAAGCAAACACTCATCAAAAGTTGCAATCCAGACTAAAACGAATGATCTTCCATTTGTTAAAGACGACTCTTTGTAGACGAGAATTTTTGCTTTTGCTTTGATTTAAAGGAACTCGGTGTTTCAGCATTTTTGCAGTTTTCTGAAAGTTTGTGGGACATAAAATCTTGAGTGCTGCTTCTCCATGTTTGGTTCTGGTTCTGGTGATGCAGAACCAGAACCAGAAGACCTGAGAGGTCAGGAAGGTTGATACAACAACAGCATGTCTCTAATGTGTTTTTGGTGCCAAGCCGTTCAGTGATTTATAAACTAACAGAAGTACTGTATTTTATAGTCTATTCTCTGAGCTACAAGGAGCCAGTGGGAGGACTTTAGAACTGGGGTGATGTGCTCTGTCTTCCTGGTTTAATGAGATCAGCTGTCTGATTGACTTTTTGGCAGAGCTGTGAAGACACTGTTGCAGTAATCAGTGTGACTAAAGGTAAACGCCTGGATGAGTTTCTCTAGATCTTGTTGCGACATTAGTCCTTTCATCCTAGAAATGTTCTTTAAGTGATAGAAGGCCGACTTTGTAACCGTCTTTAGATGTTTCTGAAAGTTCAGTTCCGAATCCATCACTACACCCAGATTTCCAACCTAATCTGTAGTTTCTGGCTGTAATAACTGAAGCTGACTCTTCATTGTTTCTCTTTAGATTTCCAAAGATAATAACTTCAGTTTTGTTTTTGTTCAGTTGGAAAAAGTTGTGGCATATCCATCCATTGATTTTTTTTTTTTTTTACCTCAGCATCTGTTCAGTTCATGGATAGGTTCATAGTCACCTGTTGACATTATAATATAGAGCTGTGTATCATCCGCATACTGATGGTAACTTTTATAATCTGAGTAAGCGGGACTGTGGATATTAAATAAGAGGGTCCCAGGTTTGAACCTTGTGGTACTCCACATATGACTTTGACCCATTCCAATGAGAAGTTATCTGTTGTCACTAAGAAATCCCTGTTCTTTAGTAAAGAATCCAGTCAAATACTGTAGCAGAGAGTCCGACCCAACACTCCACTCGCTTTAATGGGTAACAGTGTTGAATTCTGCACAGGTCCAACAGTACCAGCGCCATGGATCTAAAGTCTCATCAACTATTGTATTTATATCTTATATCTGGTTATATTTATGCCTTATTGTAATTAAAAAATAACATTTAAAAAAAGAAAATTTGTTTATTTACTGTTTTTGGTTATCATACAAGTCATCAAGATTAGCCTTGTGCTACCTTAGTGTACCGTGATTTTATTTTTTTTATCCGTACTTAAATAGACGGTCTGATGTAAAATCAACTTTTTGAGCTTTACATAAAAAAACTTGGAAGCTTGGAAATAACTTGTGTTGCCTGTCAAAAACAAAATCTGAAAAGCACAACTTAAAAAACCCAAACCTGGTCTGTTGGTCTAAAAATTCTTACTTTTTATCTGTATTAATCATCGTAAGTCTTCAGTCTTATTTTTATTATTTAATTCAATAAAGATAATGGCATTAAATAATTTACAGTTTGAATTTGTTATTGGGATTTGTGCCTTTTCCCTCTCTCTCTCTCATTAGTAAATAGGATTGTTGGATTGTTTACAACAGGGTATACTGTTAGTCAAAGGCCACAGGTTTAGATTTCTGTTGCCTGTGGGTAAAAAAAAAACAAGTAAAATATATATTTAGTGAGTTAAAGTTTCTGCACTGGTGTCCAGAGCTCAGCAGCGCTGTCAAAGATCAATAGAGTCTTGGCTTATCTCATTTTCCTATTTGCACAGCGCGGAGTACCCTGACCTGCGCAAACACAACAACTGCATGGCCAGCAACCTGACACCGGCCATCTACGCCAAGCTGTGCGATAAGGCCACGCCCAACGGGTACACGCTGGACATGGCCATCCAGACGGGCGTGGACAACCCGGGCCACCCCTTCATCAAAACCGTTGGCCTGGTCGCAGGAGACGAGGAGTCTTATGAGGTCAGACACAACACCGGGACCGGAGCGTGGCTTTAAGCAAACTAAATCCACCTCCTTTAACTACAGCTAGTGCATTTGTTGAAATCTGTTTTCGGTACATACTGACACTTTTAATGCAAAGTTGACACTTTTAATTCAACCTTTAATGCAACTTTGCCTTAAAAATATCACCATTTACTCTTGACAACAGTTGTAGACATTCATGAAGACTCCTTCATGTCCATGACAGTGTGTCATGTGAGTCTTATACACACCTCTTCAAATGAAGATTTTCTTCTGTTTTCATTGTTGACAAATATGAACACAATTCATGATGGCAAAGATACTTTGATAAAAAGAAGCCCTTCTGCACCAACCAAATAAAACTTGTTCCACTGGCAGATTATTCCGCTTAAAACATGGGAAAAATGTCTTGTAATAAGTGAATTTATCTGCCAATAGAACAAGTACTCTGTCATCAATATTAAGGAATTATTTACTTAAATAAGCTCTTATATCTTGCTGAAAAGTTACTTGAACGTTATTTTTTCTTATTTCAAGTGTACTAAGATATTTGCACTATAAACTAGACCAAAATTACTTGGTAAGACTTTTATGTTTTTGCAGTGTGAGTCTGGTGGTAGAGGCGCTAAGACAGTTCACCACCAGCTCACTTTTTTGTGTTTAAAAAAATTTTAAAAGTTCAAAAAATTCAGAGGTATGTGAGCAGATGACATAAGTTCAATTCGTCAGCTATAAAACGTAGCTTAAGCAGTCTTTGCTGTCATTGTTAAATAGTATAAAAACACTATTTAAAATAAACAAACAACGCATAGCCTGGTGGGGGAGGCAATACTACTAATAATAATAATACAGTGGGAGAAACCCTGCAGGCAACATCAATAAAAATTGCCATTGCTTTTATTTCCTTTACAAAACAAACTTTTAAGTTACATGAAAATAATTGCAGATCTAAATCTGAAATAATCTTGGGTTTGATTGTGTTTCCGTTTAGGTGTTTGCAGAACTCTTGGATCGTGTCATCAAAGAGAGGCACAATGGCTACGATCCCCGTGCAATGAAACACCCCACTGACCTGAATGCCGCCAAGGTACTTGAGCTCTATTGTACTGACTCAGCAGTCGAGTCAGATATTTGGTTTTACCTCATTTTCGGGGAAATTCCTTTAATTCTTTTTCTTTTCTTTTTTTTTCTTTTTTTTTCCATTTCCTGAAACCAACCAGCGCCATCTTGGTTTCTTACTTTAAAAAGGAATTTAATTACTTGTTTATTTGCTATTTTTGTGTAAAATAAGGGTTAAATGGTGAAATTAAAAATCTGCAGAATGTGCCGATTTTTTTTATCCACTTAATCATCAGAATAATTGATAGAATAATAGATGAGGGGTGGACAATTATCATATCGTTTATCATTCATCGTGATAATTTTCTTGACACGATAAGCATTTTGATTTATTGTTGTCTCAATAAATTCTAATAAAATTATGTCTTTTTTTTGTCAGGATTGTTATTTTTACTATTTTCTCCACCCTTTGCTTGACAAGAGCATCAATAAATTTGAAAATATGATTAATTGCAGTTCTTGTAAAATGGTAAATGGACTGAACTTATATAGCACTTTTCCAGTCATTTTGACCACCCAAAGTGCTTTACACTAGAGTCACATTCACCCATTCGCACTCACAAACACACATTTATACACCGATACGCAGATCGGTAGGCAATTTGGGGTTAAGCGCCTTGCCCAGGGGCGCATTGACATGTGGCGGGAGGAAGCTGGAATTGAACCTACAACCTTCCGATTGCAAGACGACTGCTCTACCACGCAGCCACAGTCCCCCCCCCTTGTGTGCTGATATAAATCCTTTCTTTATGTGACTGGTGTCCTAAAGAATCATCTTTGATTTAACTTCCCTTTGGGATCAATAAAGTATTTTTTAATTTTTAATTTGAATCACAGACGGCATGTTTTTCAAGTGCAGCATTTCGTATTTGTCGGGTTACAATTGCTGTTCATCCACAGCCATCCAGTTACCTAAGAAGAAATAATAAATAGTTCTTTATGTTCACGTTTATCGTTGTCACAATGTTGTGATAAAACTGTAAGTCCATATCGGCCACCCCTGTAACCGATTTACTAAAATAATTGTCCGTTGCAGCCCTAATCGACAAACTTCTCTGAACATTTCAGATCCACTCCGGTGTTTTCGATGAGCGCTACGTGCTGTCGTCCAGGGTGAGGACCGGCCGCAGCATCCGGGGCCTGAGCCTGCCCCCAGCCTGCACCCGGGCGGAGCGCCGAGAGGTGGAGCGGGTGGTGGTGGACGCTCTGTCTGGGCTGAAGGGAGACCTGACCGGAAAATACTACAGTCTTACTCTGATGACTGAGCAGGAGCAACAGCAGCTCATTGACGTAAGTGATACATGTTTAATATCAGGAACTACAACTGTCTGGGCTAAACAATCATTTGAACTCTTCTGCACATCGGTAAAGAATTCCTAATTGTCTGAACCATTTTGTTGTATTTTATTTTTTACATATTTGACCAAGGTAGTCAACCTATTGTCTTCGTTCATTTCAGTTTCATTATTATTTATTTTTCATTGGCTGTTTTACCCCTAACTGCACCGACTGAACAAATTAAACTTGTTTTTACATGTTTGACCAAACTTGTGAAGCTATCGGTGTATTTAACTGAGCTGTGCTGGTGCAGAGTTATCAGATAAATTTATAGTTCGGTACATTTATGTCTGTTTAAAAAAGAAACGTTTTAAGTCAATTCAGATGTTTTCTCTGTATCGGATCGATATCGGCTGATACCAAACATCACATATCGGTATCGGAAGTAAAAAAAGTGAGTCGGTACATCCCTAATATAACCAAATAGTTTCAACTGTTAGGTTATGTTACGAGAAATTTTCAACTTTAAAACTTAAATTTTGTATTAAATATCCAAATATGTTAGAAAAACAAAATTGCCCATTAATACTTTGCAGATGTTTTTATGTTTTTAACTTTTCTATATGATTCTATTTCACACATTTATGACCAACTGATGAAAGATTGTTGGCCTGTATTATATTGTTTTCTATGCTATTTGGGTAGAGGCTTTATATAAGCCCATTGGGCTTTTCCCTCTTCCTGCTCTGCTATTATTATTGTTAGTTTCATTTTTGATCTGTATTTTAAATGTGCAAAACAAACTAAGCTAAACACAGCTTGGTAACCTAACATTTATTATTCAATGCAAAACCTACATGTGATTTATTCAAAAATATAAACTTTCATATTCTTTATGTTTTCATACTCTACAATATGACAGTATTGGGTATGTGCGGCCATGTGCAGATACCCAATACACCTGGGTATCTGCACCTATGGTACTTTAAATAGTATTTATCTTTAAATAGTATTTAACCTTAAATAGTATTTAAAGTACAATTTAAAAAATTAAGAATTTCTTGTTCATTTTAGAGCTAATGTTTACAGCTTCTAAATATTCATTATAGTAAAAGAAATTTCCAATGTGATAAAACTTTCTAAATAAACCACAAAAGAATATACATTTTTTTTTAAATTAGGCTTAAAATATCTACTTTTGTCCCTTTTGGCCTTCCATATAGTAACCCTCCTAAAACAATAACTTTCAGCAGTAAAGAGGCAGGTTTTTTTTGTTTGTTTGTTTGTTTTTTTAGTCAAAATTTCTTCTGGGGAAAGAAACCAAGTTGTGTATAAAAAATATTTTTTGTGTGTATTTATCAGGATCATTTCCTATTCGACAAACCTGTGTCGCCACTCCTGACCTGCGCAGGCATGGCCCGTGATTGGCCAGACGCCCGCGGTATTTGGTAAGCAGAAAATTTAAATATTCAACCCGTCAGGTAAATTGCATTTGTCCTATTGGTTGTGCTCTGATGGGACTTTTCCACTTAGTGATGATTCATTTTAAATAACCTTTGGGTGAACTTTGCCTCGGCGTCTCTGCTGCTCTGTTGTGTTTTGCTGAACTGAGGTGAAAACGAGACGAGCAGCATTTCAGATCGGCCGCAGGAATAACCCCAGTTCAATGTGCCTGACAGCCGAAATCAATCACCTTCCTCCATGTTTGTTTCCTCTGTAAAGGCTTTCAGTCACTCCTCCTCTTAATAATGCAACTTTCACCTCATCATCTCCTCTTTCAGCTGAACTACAGCTTCTAGTTTCAGCTGAACTAGAAGCTGTTTCCCCCCCAAGGCACTCCTCTTGTTTCTGTTACTCCCTTTATTCTGTGATCTACTTTTCCTCTCTCTCGTTCTGTCTTAGTTGGCTTTTCCTCCCTTGACGCAGACTCTGCCCTCTATTAAAAAAGAAGAAAGGGGAAAAAATTGATTTTGTTGCTCTAAAATGTGAAACTTGATCATGCTAAGAAATCGCCATCATGACGGGGTTTATACAGGTGCTTGAAATCCTTGAAAATGCTTTAATTTAGTTTAGGTGTCTTCAAGGTTTGGAAAGTACCTTGAAGTATAAAGTCATTGAAAGCATTTGATATTCTCACTGCATGATTTTGTAATAAAGTTCAGTCTAACGTTTGATTAAAACCTAAATTTGGAAAACGTTATTTACAGTTGAAACTAGATATTTTCATACATCTAACAAAAACACAGTTGAATCAGACTAAACTTCTCTTGTTTTAGGTCAGTTAAAATTACTAAAGTTGTTTCTATTTGCTAAATGCCAGAAAACAGTTTTTAGTTTTTTGGGGGGTTTTGTAACTTTCTTTGTATATTGTGTTTAAGCATTTCATTTGAGCAGGAAGGTCACTTACCTTTAAGATTTGTTTGGATTGTTTCAGTGGAATGAATATTTATTATTCCTAATGACTCAACAAATTATTGATCTGTTTAATTGAAATAATATATTCTAATTTTAAATAAAGTTATTAAAACTGGGAACTTTTTTATTACATTAGAGTTTTGTTCTTGAACCAATCAGGTGTGTAGTGTATGTGTGTTAGACATTTCAAAACATAAAAGTTTGTTACATTTCAGATTACATAAAATACAATCAAAAGACTAATAGAAAGTAATAAATTCTGCCATATAATAGTGAATTGAAACAATGTTTTTGAAACTATTTGTATTGTTTTGAACTCCAAAGTGTGGTCCTCGAAAAGTTTAAAGCATGAATTTTACTGTGGAAAAAATATTAAAAAACTATTGTTTCCGTTAAGCAAATTTATTTTCAAAGTGTCAAACTGAGCAATGATATGACACCTGAGTGCATGTGAACGGTTAATCAACACTGTCTGTGTGCACCTGAAAAGAACAGATGGTGCTACAGTATCATGCATCCAAGCTGTTTATGAAGTAGAAAACCTCCTTGTGTGCAGGCACAACAATGAGAAGACCTTTTTGATCTGGATCAATGAGGAGGATCACACCAGAGTGATCTCCATGGAGAAGGGAGGCAACATGAAGAGGGTCTTTGAGAGGTTCTGCAGAGGCCTCAAGGAGGTAAGACGTGCTCGCAGTTGAGACTGGATCCTTCCCGATTACTTAAAGGGGCAGTGTTATGTGTTTTCCAGGCACATAGTGCCATTTTATAGTATGATCAAGTAACTGTATTACCGTCAGTTGTTTTAAAAATGCCATATAAATATATCAAATATGACTTAAAAGAAAATTTACTTCCTTATTTAACACCTTGAAACTGGGCCTCTGTCTCTTTAAAAACTTCCATTCTTTCTGAAGATCCACCTTCAAGAAGTCATCACAACATGGCTCATCTATTAACACTTTAACAATGTTTTTACCAGTGAAGCACTGAGACATAGCTCCTATAATGAGCTCAGCAGATTCTCAGTTCAACCAGGTGTCTGCTAATTGCTGCTGGCTAGTCTGAAGGAGCTGAGAGGAGGTTCTGTTAGGTGGAAGCTTGGTTGCTTGGAATCTGCAGCTCAGAGGAGGAGCTTTGTCCTCGAAGGCGGAGCTAGGTTCCCCCAGGGTGTTTTACATAGCTCGGTGGTTGCCATGGAGATTAAAGTATTTCTCAAACATGAATGAAAGAGTCAAAGCAACACTCCAGGTATGTTTTTGATGAGGAAATAACACTATAACATGATGTAAAACTTACAAAAAGTCAATTTCACATAATACTGCCCCTTTAAGATGTTGAGGGAAGACAGAAAGTAAGCAGCTATTCTGGTCGATATTTGTCAGTGTGATGCTAAGTGTCTCTGTGGCAACTTGATACGCAGCCCATAACTGAGTCTGTTCTGCATTATCTAATATAGATGTGCTTATATTGTTATTGTTGGCTGTTTCTGCTGCTAGACGGCTTTCTAAACGGGGCCATTAGTGTTGTCTAAAAACAGCAAGACGTCCTCCTGCTTCCAAAATAAAGCATGTTGGCAGACGTACAGGACACTCCGTCCACACATGGTCATGTGAATATAAGTTATTTCCTAGTCGACGAGTAAAGGAGAAGCAAAAATACCACAGCTCTCTCCTACACGTTTGATGTCTCACTCCCACTTTCACAATCATACAAGGATTTTTTTGTTTGTGTGTGTGTGTGTCATGGATCGTTTGTAGAAAAAATAAAATGCTGTTGAGCGGTTTCGTTGAGTTAAACTCCTCCTTCCCCCCCATCAGGTGGAGCGGCTGATCCAGGAGAGAGGCTGGGAGTTCATGTGGAACGAGAGGCTTGGCTACATCCTGACCTGCCCCTCCAACCTGGGGACTGGACTCAGGGCCGGCGTCCACGTTAAGCTGCCCCGACTAAGCAAGGTAACACACGAGCTGAAGCAGAGCCTGACGAGAAACGCACAACTTTACACGGGTTTAGTCTCGAGGAGCAGCCGGAGCTGCGTGTGCATTGCAAAAAAAAACACACTTTTGCAGTTGTTGTGTTTCTGTTAAATGAGTCATGTAGAAATCACGTGTGAATAAGCTTGTTCACTCGATAAGTTATTAAAAATCATGGCAGTGACGGATGTAAACAGTTAGATGAGATATATTCGTAATTCATCCATGGCGCTGGCGCTCATCATCAATCAGCCAGCAGAGGAGACGGTGACGTCTTATTCAGGTGTCGGAGCGACAAACAGAAGAGTTATGGATTCAACACGTTAATAATACACAACTTGTTTTTTTTCTCCGAAGAGTTTTTGGCAGCGCTAGTGGCTTGCATTTTTTTTTGGCGGTGGGCTGTCGGGCGGGGGAGGGTGGGCATGCGGCGGGGGTCGCCGGACCTGGAAGTCGAGCCCGCGACGTTCGCGTTGAGGACTAGGGCCTCCAGGCATGGGGCGTGCTAACCCCCTGCGCCACCACAGCACGCCCCCAATAATACACAACTTTTTATGAACGGTGAGAGCTCTGGTGGAACCAGCTGCATATTGTCTGAAAAAACAAAAACACAAACATCACCCTCCACCCACTTCCTGTCGTTTTCTTTGTCGTTTCCAGCTGCAGTAACGCTCACGTTGTTGATCACGTGACTCCTGTGATGTGATAAGTGTTTGCATAGTCGTTCCAAAATAGTTCAAACTTCGTCAGAATGGATGGAGAGCGTCTTTGACCCAGAACTTTCTGGATTTACATCTGGACTTTAGGTCAAGAAATCCAACAGTTCACGATGAGATGCTTTTAAAAACTGTTATGCTAATTGTTTTCTTTTTATCACACACTGGTACCAAATGGTAGTAAAATGAATAAACTCATCCAGCAGATTCCTGGTGATTTGTGTCTTATCAGCGTCCAGGCTGACTCCTTTCGTTTTTGCCGAACAGGATCCGCGCTTCAGTAAGATCCTGGACAACCTGCGCCTGCAGAAGCGCGGGACGGGCGGCGTGGACACGGCGGCTGTAGGCGGCGTGTTTGACATCTCCAACCTGGACCGCCTGGGACAGTCTGAGGTAGGGGCAAACCATGGCGTGTAGGGGATCACATCCACACGTCCAACTGTTTCACTGGAGTTTTCTATCTGTCAATAACAAATGTGTTCAGTTGATGCAAATTAGAGTTTGTCGTCTTGAACTATTTTTGTTTATAAGAAGAGTAAGATAAGTTCCAGGTAATTTGTTGCTTTTCTTTTTTAAATATGTGAAAGCTCACTGTTCAAATTCAAATTCCACAATACCTACTCGATCCCAAACGGAAATTAAATTTTCTTGTAACTCATATTCATTCAAATTCTTCAAAGATTTGTGGCCTGAGACATAACAGGATTGCTTAATACATCCTCCCTACTATGAGTTTTGCAATAACTCTAAGATGAATAAATCTTACCCAACTCTATCCTTGCAGGAATGCAGGAAAAAACTCTAGTAGTTTCTGACGATTGCTCCAGATCCACTGCAGGCTGGGTTTTGTCTACGTAGAAACCTGACATCTGAAAATGACGCATAGCAGAGTCGGCACACAAATTCTCCGTCTGCTTCCTGTCATCTATTTTGTCGTTTCCAGAGGTTTTTCTGAGCTATGGCACTTGTAGGTCCTTACTATTGAATGTACTCATCATCGATGATTTAATTTAATAGTTATTGATTATTTCTGCCTTCATTTAAATTCTGTATGTGAAAATCATGTTGTTTAAGTGTTTATTTCTGTATATGAAAAATAATATTTTCATTAAAGATAATTGTTATGTCCATGTCATGGCCTACACAGTCATCAGAAGGACTCAAAGTGTTTTGGTCATTTGCTTATATTTCTGATTTATCTTGAATAACACAGATTTATAAAAAGAAAAAAGAAATTGTAATTAATGTCTATAAATAAAGTAGGAATGTGACAAAATAATATATAGATATATCAGGGTGTCCATGCATCCTTAAAAAGTCTTAATTTCATAAAAGGCCTTGAAATAGCTTAAATTCATTTTTAAAAAAGTAAATCAGTCTTAAATATGTTATTCAAGGATCTTATATTTTGTTTTGGCAGAACTAATATATTCTATATAGTTTTTTTGTCACGGAGTCGCACGCAGACATCTTCATTGTGTTCTTTGACTCAAGGCGGTTCAGGCTACTGCTAGCTAGCTGCTAATATGCTAGCATTCTCCTGCCTAGCATGGCAAACTCAAATTTATTGTCAGTTGGCTGGACGATGTTCTCCATTGGCTCACTTCTGTTGCCGACGCAACTTTCATTGTACATTTGTTGCGATACTTAAAGATCATCATTAACAGTCTTAAAAAGTCTTAAATTTGAGTTGGTGAATTTGAGTCTTGAATTAAAATGTTTAATGACTTTCTTGCTCACTAAATCAAATAGCCGTCAAATTAGTTGCAGGATCTTAATACATAGTTCGGAAACGTTTTGCCTTCCTTTTTTTTTACGCCAAGGAATAACAGGATCTAAATATGGTGTTTGTCTCCTACTTAGGTCCAGCTGGTGCAGACTGTGATCGATGGCGTCAACTATCTAATTGAGTGCGAGAAGCGGCTGGAGAAAGGCCAGGACATCAAGGTGCCATCACCCCTTAAGCAGTTCAAGTAGACACTGGTCCCTTCACCGCTGCACACAAACCTCTGGGCACACACACACACACACAGCCATGTGCCCATAGATATTTCCAAAAGATATCTATGTTGTCGCCTCATTAATAATTATTATTATTACTCTACCATCACTCTGCTACCTATCTAATCAGCCACCCCATCCCTGCTCCTCAGTATACTCTATAATTTCATCTGTATATGTGATATGTAACCGTCTGGCTGATAACGTCCCAGAACTTCATCAGACTCAAAACGCTCCGAGCTCAGATCGTAATCTTGCTCTAAAGGGATAAAAGTGATTTATAGAGTTATGGAAGCTGTGGGGCTGCTTTATTAAAGCACAACAAAAATAATCAGCTTCTCTGCATGGCCAAAAAGTAAAAAAAAAAATCAACAACTCTCCCCTTCCTGTTGCTCCCACCTTTACTCAGCCGCACGTACTGCACTCTGCCCCCCGTCACCGCCCCCTCTCTCCTGCGTGGTGATTTCCCTTCCTACCTGGCGCTTGTGTAGTCCCATACGTCCGTGCTCCATCCTCCATTGTGGAATGTGTGTACATAGTTTCTTTTCAGACGTTTGATGATTTATTTTGACTGTAGATTTTATGGTTTTTTTCCAAGCGGAAGGCTGGAGAGACATTTGTTTTCTCCAGCAGATGTGTTCGTCGGGTTCTAATGTTCCGAACACACACTTGGCCGGGTTGGGCTCCGTACTGTAAGCTCCTGAAGCAATATCGTTTGAGCCATAACAGATTGTCACACTGTCATGCCTTTTAATAAACAAATCATCTATTTAACAGTAGCACCTCTGTTTGTGTCTCATTTCACAATAGACTGTTGCTTTTTTTTTTGCTTTTAGCTTCTATATCAGCTGTTTAAAATCCGGTGAGGATTTATTTCCAATAAACAAGAAGCCCGAGCTTTAGGTAACCATGGTGACTAAGCTTTCAGGTCATAATTGTGATTAGCATGGTTCCTTGCTGCCGTGTGACCCATCTTGTTCAGTGTGAACAAAAAAAACTTGTTCACACTGTTCCTATTTTCATACAGACATGAGATCTGAAGTTTCTTTCGTTAAATGTATAAATTCAAACACTGTGTGTTTTATAAAACTTTTTAAACATTTCTTACAAAACCAAAATCTGAAAAGTGTGGCGTGCATTTGTAGTCTGCTCTCGTGGAAATATTTATCCACTCTCCTTTGCAAAAATAGCTGAAGAACAGTCAAGTCTGGACTGTCTTCTGAACATCAATTTTTGAAGGTATTGCCAGAGATTTTCAATTAGATTTACACCTGGGCTTTAACTAAGCCATTTCTGCTCCTGAAACGTAAGCCTCTCTCCTAGCCTCCACTGTTTTACAGCCCTCCAATTCCAACAGGTCTCTGGCAGATTTAGGTTTACAGTAAAAAAACAACAACATAATTTTACCATTGTGTTTCTTATGATGATATGTAATGTTAATGTTTTTGGAGTGACCTAGCTAGAACCTGATATGTATCTGATAATCTGTGGAGAAAGCAAAAGATTAAAAAACATAGCTCATCACTAAAGATGAATCATGAATATACGTACTAGTGTCAAGTCTAATGGACAGTGGTAGGACCAAGACATTAACAACGAACCAGAAAATGTTCAGTTGTCATTTAATAAATCAAAAGGAAACTTAAATGGAGCTCTAGAGGTGTAACGGAGGATCCAGCAGTGAAAGAAGAAGAAAGAGGAGCGTAAATATTGCGGAAGAAGTGGAAATGACGAAACGACCAGAAGTGCCAATCACAGGTGAGTGGGCGCAGCTGGGGAAGGGAGCAGGCAGAGGCGAACAAGGAAGTGATAAACACCTGGGAAGGGAAGCAGAACGGCAGGCCGAGGTGAAGCAAAGAGAACTTAAGTAGAGAAAAACTGAAAATTAACAGGAAACAGAAAGAAACACTAAATCAGGGGAAACAAGTTTAAAGCAGAAATAAATGAACTAACAAAAGGAATAACTGAAATAGCAAGATCCAAGAAAACGAACAAAATCTGAACATAAATGAGAACCAGCAATCAATAGAAATGCACAATAAGAAGCGGTTAACGTGAATAAGGGTTAAGAAGGACATAAATGATTTTTGCCAGGCCACTTTGTAAATATAATGTAAATAATACAGATACATTAAAACCCATATTCTTTTTTTATCTTTTGAGAGATACACGTCTCATTTCCGATCAAAGAGAAATTCATTTGTTAGATTTAATAGTTTTAAATCTTAATCCACCCAAAAATATGAAAAGCTCAAGACTTCATTTCATGCTTCTCTGATTAAAGCGCCCCTCCTCACCCAGCCAACCGGTTTTCACGTGTTTTTCATCCATAGACACAGATTTCATCTTCCAGAGCATCTCCATGGAAATGCTCCGGCCTGCTCACGAAGCCCTTTGATTTGAACGGCTCTCGGTGGTTTTTCTTTGCTGCGTAGGAAGTCTGTAACAAGAGCTTTTGTCCCGTTGCAAACGAACAGATATTTTCTTGTCTCGACAAAACGGCCAACAGATTTCCCAGTGTTTTGGTCTGGCGGCCCACGGGACAACAAGGCTTCCACTGTTGTGAGGAGACACGGCTGAGACATCAACAGTGGGTGGTGTGAGGCACGAGAGAGCAGTTTCTCTCTCCATTTTTTATTATTATTATTTTTAATGGTTTTGGAGGAAAAAATGGTTCTGATGTCCCAAATACTCCCAGATTTCCTCCCTCCCTCCCTCAGCAGTCAGAGCGTGTCACCACAGTGGATGGCTCATCTTCTCCTTGCTCCAAATATAGAAGAGGAGCAGCACGGTTGTCATGACGACTCCTCTGAGAAGCAGTGGGGCTACTGGGGGGGAAAGAGCTGTCGATGGGGCTTTGTGGGAACAGGAAGAACATCTCGGCAGTACAGAAGTGCGTCTTAGACTCGCCGTGTCGGTCAGCTTCTGTCTCAGCTCTGCAGGTTTACAGTAAACAGCAGCAGGTGAGACAGAAAGGCATCATGGGACTGAAGGATTACCACAGTCCCCTGATCTCCTGCAGGCCCAAAACAATAAGATGCCATGATGGAAACACTGTCATCACTCTCTAACGCCGTGGAAACAAGAACTTTTTGCAGCAATATTCGTCCTGCTTATGCCAACGTGTGAAAAATTGTAACACTTTCTTACTGTTTATTTCAGGGACTGTATTGTGAAAAATCGACTATTTTGAGCTTTTACATAATGATCTCACCAGAAACATACCTGGAGTGTCGCTGTGATTTTTTATTTTTTCGTGCATGTTTGAGAAATCTGTTAATCTCCATGGCAATCAATCAGCTGTGCAAAACGCCTGGGTGGACCTAGCTCCGCCTTTTGATTTGCTATCTACTTCCTGTCTGGAATAAATAAGGAGAGGAACAAGAAAGCCTTAAATCTGAAGCTGAAGTTTTGTCAGAGAGTGCCATCTGGTGGCTGGTCCATGAAATTGCAAAAAGGTGCAAATCGAAAGCAGTTTCGTGAGGTTTTAATAAAATTAACTTCATTACCAGCAGGGGGAGGGGTGGGGGGGAAGCATGTGAGGCTTGTCAACAGAGAATCCAGGTTTTATGTTTCAAACAATCTGGAGTCTCTCGTCTTATTGGAAAACGTTCAGGGCAGCTGACAGCTGGATTTCCTGCCTGATACCCAGAAACCGACAATAGAGAAGAAAATTCACTGCAGTTTATTGGTGTGAATGCTGTAAATCTCTACTTAAATCTAAAACATTTTTAACCATAATTTGTTTTATTAGAAAATCTGATTTGCTTTTCAATCATTTATTTATTATATAAGTTGAAATCATTTACTAAAATGTGATCTGCCTTGCTCATCAAGTTGTTTTGCTCCTCAACCTAATGTAGCAGAGCAATATGGAAAAGTTTTCATCCAAGCATTTCCGTTTTAGCTCTGACAGTTTTTATTATTATTATTATTGAACTGCTGGAGAACGTCTGCTCACACTGTTCACTAATGTTCTCAAGCACGTCATTTTAGTGTTTATACTGAGATAAATTACACATTTAAACTCTTTTTGTTCCAATTAGGCTGGTTCTGTAGGAACCCTGAATTTAACAAAAATGAAAGCAACTAATCTGAGATTTGTATTTACTAGGGGAGAAAGAGCTATGAGGCATCTTTAGTTTTCCTTTCACTTCTCAGATACTTTACCTAAAAGCAGCATTCAGCTTCTATGCACCACAAATCTGGAACAAATTACAGAAAACTGTAAAACAACTGAAACACTGAGTTCATTCAAATCAAGGCTTACCCCCACCCCACACACACACCTGTTTAGAGCTGTTTTTGGTTTATAATTAATGGAGCATTGATCAACATATTTGATGTATATTTGCTTGATGATTTTGATGGTATTTGACAGAATGCAATATTAATCGCCCGTTTCATAATTCCTGTATTTTCTTTTTGTAGTTGCTGAAATGTGCTAAACAAATAAACTTGAAAAAAAAAGCCTCTTTAAATACGTTTGACGACAAAATGTGAAGCAGTTCAAGAGTGAGGTGCAAAGCTCTGCAGTGCATTCCCATAAACTGGGTCGTTATACTGGCAGTCTCCATGATTCCCAGTTTAACACCAATTACGGCTCACAATGCGGCTTTATTAAACCGGGAGTTGAGACAAGTCATTTGTCTGTCAGTCGTAAAGAAAACATTTGTGCAGTTTGCGAATAACCCAAAATTCCAAGTGACGTATTAACGTCTTAATTTCCGCGTGTAATTCGGACCCCGATTGGCCCACGCGCGTCGACGTTTGATTTCCCGAAATCTCATTGGTCAGTCCGAGCTGAGCGACGCAGCAAATCGACCAATGGGAGGCTGCCACACTATGACTACGGGACCAGGCCGGGCTGCTGGTGAGCGTCTTCACCTCCTCCTCCGTCCTCTTTCTCTTTCAGTCTCGGTCCTTCTCTGAGTGTCCTGCGGCTTCTTGAAGAGCCGAAGACGGGCCGGCCACGACTCTCATCTGCAACCTGACGTTTTTGTGTCCTTGAGGCCAGGAGACTGCTCGCCCTCTCGGTGTGCCATGTTGAGGCTGATATTTTTGGCCGCTCTCGCCGGGTTCAGCCGGGCCAGTGATGTGCTGGAGTTCACGGATGACGATTTCGAAAGCAGGGTTGGAGACCACGAGCTCCTTCTCGTGGAGTTCTTTGCACCTTGGTGAGTTTCTGCAGGTTTCATTCTAGGCGTCTTTTGTTAGCAAACGTAATGACGCTAACAAAATGTCTAATGAAAATACGCCGTCGCCTCGCGGTAAAATGGACTCCACTCTACAGATATGTCGACTTAAAAATGTGTTCAGTCTGCGAGCGTTTGAATTACTCTTATTTATTGGGGTATATTTATTTTATTTTTATTTGAGTCGGGACTGTCAAATCCTGCTTGTTGGCTGCAGACCAAATGTTAGCATGTTAGCTAACGGTGGACGCCTAAGGCGATACGAATTGCGGTATTTAAATTAAATGACTAATTTAGTGAATATTATAGCTCAATGGGACTTGCGGCTGTTAAAATGTAACATGTTTGCTGATTACCATCTAGTTTATGTGTCGTAAATCTCTGTAATACAAGAGAATGAGGCTATAAGGAAGTTGGGGGCGTGTCATGTGATAGTTGTAACGCTCTGATTGGTTGGGGAAGTTTTGGTGTCCACCTCTGATTGGTCATCGACATATTTGACGTGTTTCTACGGTGCCAAACTTGAACAAATATATTAAAAATAGGTCAGACTTCAGATAAAAAGATTTTCTTTAAAAGAAAGAAAAAATGTATATTAAGAAATTGTTTAACAAAAATGTTAATAATGCATTTTTCCGTGGATTCCATTCAAGAAGTGTTTTTTTTTGTTTTGTTTTTCTAGAAAAAATCACTTTAGGAAAAAAATTACTTAAGCCTTTACTATAGGAAGGTGATGATATGTTAAAGACCAAACTAATGTGGCTATATACATGTTTTTGTTTTGTTTGCTCACACTGCCTTTTTTTCTTAATGTGTCATCATTTTTACTGTATATTTTAATTAATATGTTTAAATCAGACACCAAGAAATCAGTTGCAGCCAATTTATCAATCCTATGTTACTGTTACTTGTTTTATTAGTGTTTGCAGTAAACATCTTGAATCAAACTGGACTTTTTATCTTCCCACTTAAAGATGAAGTGGGAATTAAACTAAATGTTGTTGGGGGTTTTCAAATGTATATTTTGTAGGATTTTTTTTTCTGTTATGCACCTCTAGATTTATTGTTTTGTCCCAATATTCTTGGTTCAGTAAAGTTATTAAAAGTTTTCCACTCAAGCCTTAGGTTGCTAGATGTGAAGCTTTACAGCTATGCTTAACTGTTTGTAAAAAAATGAAACATCAATACAAAAATGTTCTACTCTGTAATGTGTTTTAGAATTAGTCCTTAAAAAATAGAACAAGGAAAAAATAAACTTTCCACTTTTCGTTCTATTCAACAAGCTTAGTTAAATCTCCTTATTGTGCAGAAGTGTCAGGTTTCTTGGACCCTTCAGCTCCTTCCCTGCCTCTGATCTGATGTGTAAATCGTCCTCCTGTTTGACTGGTCCATGTCCTCTTTGTCCTTTAGGTGTGGTCACTGTAAACGTCTCGCCCCCGAGTACGAGGCAGCAGCCACGCGTCTAAAAGGCACCGTGTCGATTGCCAAGGTATTGAGCAACACAGCTTGACTTTCCAAGCCATAGTGTCATTTTTCTGCGTTACCAACTGTTTGCTAACGGTTTGCTTGCTACTGTGCAGGTTGACTGCACAGCCAACAGCAACACATGCAGCAAATATGGCGTCAGTGGCTACCCAACGCTGAAGATCTTCAGGGACGGAGAGGAATCTGGTCCCTACGATGGTCCCAGAACTGCAGGTATTCTACATTGTTTGTTTTTCTTCTTATGTGTATTAGAATATTGCTTTCAATATCGGTATTGGTCCCGATATTGAAAACATGTTTGACCAACGTAGTTAATCTATTGTTTTTGTGAGTTTTTTATTATTTATTTTACATTGGCTGCTTTACTCCTAATTGCACTAACTGAACAATTTAAAATAGTTTTTACATCTTTGACCAATCTTGTGAAGCAATTGGTGTATGTAAGTGTGCCGCATTGGTGCAGAGTTTTCAAATACAGTTGTAATTTGGTGCATTTGTCTTAAAAAAAAAACTTTTTAAGTTAATTCAGCTCCATTTCTTTTTTCTTTTTTTTTTATCAGATTGGTATCATCCGATACTTAATGCAAGATTTCTACATTGGTATCAGAAGTGAAAAAAGTGGATTGGCGCATTCTTAGTTTCTACTCCCCCTTTGTTTTTGTTTTTAAATGAACATCTGCACCTAAAAGGAGAAATTTTAAAGCAAAGTTGGGTTATAAGTTTTCATAATCGACCGGTACTCGTTCAGATTTTTTGTGTTCAACCTGAGCTTAAGTTATTCTGCAAGGAACTGGCCAAATGGTTGAGGCGTAACCCGGAAAACATGCTTCTGAAGTCGGAGTGACGGCTGTTTCTGCAGTGTATTCACTCCAGGACCTTAATACAAACACACATCACATTTTTTAGATTTCCTTTTGGAAATCCAGAATTGGCTTTATTGGTGAAGATTGTGCACAAATTTCCTTTGTCAAATTCTTAAGACGAAGGAAGTTTGTATTCACTTTCAGCTCACAGACGTTCAGTATAAATGTTAAAGGAAGTGAAATGGAGAATTAAAGGATCAGTATATGCATCCAGGTTGCCGAAAGAGCGGCCAGGGGTCTGTTTGCGGCTCTTTAAGTGATTCTTATGTGGCCCCGAATATTAACTTAAATACCTGGAGTTGTCCCCACCGGTCCATCTGGTACGGAAACATAGCTTTTCCTTATAAAGTTGAAATTTTCATCAACAAATTTAAGTCTCAACATTAAAGTTATTAGGTTAAACTCTTATTAGCTATTTTATCCTTCCTATTTATAGAAAGCAAGACAACAAACATCCAGAGTGACACACATCATGTTCCCACCAATAAGAATAAACTGCTTTTGTTTTGTTTTTTTCTAGAGCCACAAAATGGAAAACATTTGTCATGAACAAAAACATAGGAAATTGTAGACTTTTCTTTTGAGAAGGCAAATGTAAAACCCTTCTATTATGGATCTGTGGTCAGTTACTAATCCATGTTTGGCTGTCATCAACACAGTTATTGCATTTAAAAAAAAATCTCCCATTAACAGTTATTTTTGTCTTAATTGAAGGAGACAAAACATTTGTGCTCCAAATGGACTTGGTCTGTCACGTAGAATTACAATAAATACAACGGAGCTCGTAGTTCTAAAGCAACAACAATGTGAAAGTTCATGAGGCATAAAAAATATTGATATATTTAATTACAAATGTGTTTTTTTTAATCAGTCTTTTTGGTAATCTTTGTGGGGTTTTTTGGGGGGGTTTTTTGTCCTGTAAAGACGGGATTGTTAGTTTCCTGAAGAAGCAGGCGGGTCCAGCTTCAGTGGAGCTCAAGACCGAGGGAGACTTTGAGAAGTTCATAGCAGATCAAGATGCCAGCGTGATCGGTAAGTCCTGGTCGTGCATCCGATCCACCCCACCCTTAATCGGCCATCTTAATGTTAAAAATGTTTGTTCTGAATTTCTCTCGTCAGGTTTCTTCGCTGACGACAAGAGCTCAGAGCAGGGCGAGTTCCTGAAGGCCGCCAGCGCCTTGAGGGACGACTACCGCTTCGCCCACACCAACGCCGAGGCCCTGCTCAGCAGCCACGGCGGAGAGTGAGTTCCTGCATCACACGTCGGAAAACTGGGGGACGTAGGGGGGATGAAAATGGTTCTGAAGTTTAAAATGAAGCGATATATTTTAGCGAGGATGTTTCCTGTGTTTGATCGCAGGGGAGTCGTCCTGTTCCGTCCTCTACGTCTCGCCAACAAGTTCGAAGACGGCTCCGTGAAATTTGACGAGGACAAATTCACCAGCAATAAAATCAAGAGATTCATCCAGGACAACATGTGAGTGCAGCTGACGATCACTTTAGGAATCGATTAATTGGCAGATTCTGCCGATTTCTGCAGATTTTTCATTTAAGACTTTTATCCAGTTTTAGAAATGCATTAAAAGGTTCATTTAAAAAAGTCATTTCACTTTTAAATGAGAAAATATAAATGTGTATTGCCTAAAATTCAGTACCATCATTCTTAGTGTTCACTTGATCATTTGTAGCAAAAGATGCATTTGCAGCTGAAAACAGACTTCTAACATCAACATGTGGAAAGCTCAGCCCTTCCTGCTTAATTTGGCAACAACACATTGTAGGGCTGAGGTGTTAATTTATTTTTCTAATTAACCAATTAATTATTGAACACAATTTTCTGATTGCTGTGTTCCCATTAAACAAGAAATGTAATTAAAATCACACGTGAATACAGAGCAGTCATTAAAAACTAGCCGTGCCATCATCATTCCTGTCTTCTTTGTCTTTTCCACCAATAGTAACAGCCGGTGGTGGTTGATCATGTGACTTGTGTGATGCAAAAAATGTTTTATTGCACTTTTGTGAAACACAAACCAAAACCACTTCATCTTAGCGACAAAACTTAACAAAAAAATTGTTTTTATAAAATCTGCATGCTTCCACTGAGCAAATTTCTTTTCAAAATGTCACCTTTTAAGACTGAGAGAAACGCAGCTATTGATAGTTTCCCGTTTCCTTCGTCCAGCTTCGGAATCTGTCCCCACCTGACAGACGACAACAAAGACCAGCTGAAAGGGAAAGACCTGCTGGTGGCGTACTACGACGTCGACTACGACAAAAACCCCAAGGGCTCCAACTACTGGAGGAACAGGTGGGCGTCTCGGGCGTTCCTCCACGCCACGCGCCGACTCGGCTTTCTTCACACACTTCTCCCTCTTTCGCCCTTCTCGGCACAGGGTGATGAAGGTGGCCAAGGGCTTCCTGGACCAGGGGAAGAAGCTGAACTTCGCCGTCGCCAACAAGAACCAGTTCAGCCACGACTTGTCCGACTTCGGCCTGGACGGCGGCTCCGGGGAGCTGCCCGTTGTCGCCCTCCGCACCGCCAAGGGAGACAAATACGTCATGAGCGAGGAGTTCTCGTCAGTCCACCAAGCTTCACTTTAATATCTTTTTTTGTTTGTTTCTTTGTTTTCTCCTCTGATATATTTTGTTTTTGTCACCTGCAGCCGAGACGGAAAGGCTCTGGAGCGCTTCCTGCAGGACTACTTTGACGGGACGTTGAAGCGCTACCTGAAGTCAGAGGCAGTCCCTGAAAACAACGACGGGCCCGTTAAGGTGAGGGATTCCTGGAATGGCTGCTTGACAATGTCAACGTTGTTTCCTCTGACTGTAAGGGATGAAAAATATGGATTTAAAAAAAAATCTCCCTTTTTTAAAAAAATACAAATGTCAAATTTTTAGAAATGTATTTTAACTTATTTGTAATAATGAAAAATATTGTGGATAACTCTTAGCCTCTTCAATATGACTGTAGTGGACAAACAGTGTCTTCAATATGACTGTAGTGGACAAACAGTGTCTTCAGTCAGAGGCTTCTTCAAATTTGCTCTGGTATAGACTGCTACAGGAGAACCTTCCTGCCCACAGTCATCAGGATCTACAGCAACTCTCTGAAGAATCTTGAATTATTGAGTTCCATTTAATTTCTCTTTGGGGTCAATAAAGTATTTCTAAGTTTTATTTTCCATTTGTAATCTTTTCTGCAAATTGATCTCAATTCAAAGTCCAAATAAATATAAACTGTTTTCTGTTTTAGTTTGTGGATGGTGAGCTTACAGATTTTCCAAAAAAGTAAATCTTCCTAAACTGCAAATTTTGATTAATGATTTGGTAATTGATTCATTCTCTAGTGGCCTTGCCCGCTGCTCGGTTTCCTTTAAATTAATCAAACAAGTATAAAACTTTGTGGAACTATTTTTCTTTGACTGTAAATAAATAAATGACAAATGTTTTTTTAAACTTTTCTGCCCAGGCTGGTTATCAATGTGTGGGAACATTTGGAGAGAAGAGTCTGTAGTTGGATCAGTTGGGACTGTAAGAGTTTCCTGTTTTAGTTTGTGGCTCTGATGGTTAAACAAATTTTATTTATTTTAATCAGTCATGAATCCTTCCTGCAACACACAGGATGTTCTTCCCAAGATTAGTTGTCAAGCAAAACTTCCTACTAGAGACTGGAGTTATTTTAAGTTCAAAATGTTTGCAACTCTTCCGTTTTTAGTTTTTCTTCCTGCAGTAACTGCTTCCACACTGAAGAGTAATGATGTTGGGATCTTAGTTGTAGTTCATCAACTGGTCAGAAAACGGAGATTGGAGCCGGTCCAGGTGGAACTGTGCTGGTTCCATGCTGGTTCCGGTCAGCGGCAGACTAAGTGCAGGTTTGGACTGAGCCCTTTGCCTCTGTGTCTCCAGGTTGTGGTGGCTGAGAACTTTGACTCCATCGTCAACGACGACAGCAAAGACGTCCTCATCGAGTTCTACGCGCCGTGGTGCGGCCACTGCAAGAACCTGGAGCCCAAATACAAGGAGCTGGGAGAGAAAGTACGATCCTTTCTTTTTTCAGTTTTTCTTGGTCATGCTTATACATGTTTTAGTTTTCTTGCTTTTTTTTTTTTTTAATCTATAGCCAGTAAAACTACTAATTTCATCAACTTTATTGGCTCTTGTTGAATGCCAGCTCATTCTCATTTTGCTGTACTCTCACACTGAACTCCTCATAACCAAACATGACATTAATAATGTGAGTTTCTGGTGTTGGTGTAAACATGGAGGTGAGCAGCGGCTGTGAAGAGAATCGCTCCATTGCCGACTCGGTCGATCTTGAACTTATCAATATCCCAGAAAAGCCTCTTTTCACTAGTTACAAATAGAAAATGGAGCTGCTTCAACGTGTTTTATTTATAATTTGTTGTGAAATGATCTCTGCACATGTAGGCCTGTCATAACAAACCATCTTCGATAAAATGTCCGAGAATTTATTGCCATAAATGATATTATTGTTTTGAGGCCATTGTCTTTTAAAGAATCTGCTGACTGGACCCACAATGCACCAGCGACCAGGCTTGTGTGTGTGTGTGTTTTGTTTGTTTTTTTTCAGTAGGGAAAATAGAAACATTTAATAAATTTTATTTTCTTATTTTGCTAAGACTCTTATTGTGAAGGTCTAGGGGAAGTTCTGGCTAGCTTAATTTGCTACACTGATGGTTTTAATTGAAGTGGCAACATTTTTCAGTCACTGGTCTTAATGGGTCGCTTCTCGTTCTGCAGCTGGCTGACGATCCCAATGTTGTTATTGCCAAAATGGACGCCACAGCCAACGACGTTCCATCTCCTTATGAAGTCAGCGGGTAAGTCCTGTGGGGTTTTTTTTGTTTAGTTTTTTCTCCTTGTGACTTCCTTGTTTTAAGAATTAACAATTGTATTGTAATTTCATGATTTTTCTTTTCTCTCTCCCCAGATTCCCCACAATCTACTTCTCCCCTGCTGGACGCAAAATGAGCCCAAAGAGATACGAGGTGAGTCGCAGGCTACCTGCTGGTTGTAACGCCTCTGGGGGTCAAGCGTTAGCCGCAGCTGTAAATGCTAACGTCTGAACATGTTGGCAGTTGGTACTTTGTCCCTATCAATTAAAGAGAACATCCTGCCGTTGTCTGTGCAGGGAGGTCGAGAGGTGAGCGACTTCATTTCCTACCTGAAGAGAGAAGCCACCAACCCCTTAGTGGTGCCAGAGGACGCCAAGAAAAAGAAGAAGAAGAAGGACGACGACAAGTCAGAGCTATAGAGGCTCCCAACAGAAACTCAACGCCCCCCGCAGCCCCACCCCACATCACAACAACAGGAGGAGGAGAATCGGGGAACAGAACTAAATTATATCCCACTTGCTTAGTGAACTACCAAAAGCTCTGAAGCTGACGTCAAAAAGCCGGCCGCTCCTTGGCTCCTCTGCTGCTCTGGAATCCTGTGGAAGGTGGAGAGGTGGTGGCCAGGGTCCACCCGACCGTTTTACCACAATAAGAAATTTTTAGGGAAGAGGGACAGCTTTTTTTGAAACGAGATTTCTATTTCCTCTGGTCTGTCTACTACACCTCAGACTGATGCACTTTGGTTCGATACCATTTTCCAGTCATCTGTCGCTTGTTTTTATTCTCTGCCACACAGGGGGACAACTTTATTTTTTAATTTTTTTTTTTTTTTTTTCCTTGTTAGTAACTGGTCTTTGTTTTTGTACATTTGGAAGGGTTGTGAAATAAAAGGCCCACAAAACCTAAATGACTTGTACCATATTGTTTCTGATGTTTTTATTCTGCTGTGACAATTCAAAGCTTTCACCAAATTAATATTTAAAGAGCCAGAGAAGATTCTACAAGGCCATATTACGGCCATTATAGACAAGAAGAAAACGAGCACATTTCTGACCAAAAATTCTGACCCTTTAAAGGAAACAAGGAAATTTGAGTTTGAAATGTAACATTTACTAGAAATTGAGATTTCTAGTAAATCTCTAACTCTCAAAAAAGAATACTTCAAATGGTGAATATTTAAAACCAATCTTTGGTAAGAGTTTTTTTCCCCATTAACTTATTTTCAGAGTTGGACTATTTTGTGTACAACAAAAATGTGGCAGAAATGAGCTGGAATCGAACCAACATCTTTACTGCAATATGTATAAAACCAAACCTAAAAAATGAGTTATAAGTGTAAAATGTGTAGGTAGCCTCAAATCAAACATCGTTTCTATTTTTGTTTTTATTTATTTAAATGTAGTTTCCACTGGCTGCTGTTCAAAATGTCTCTACATATTCGACTAATTTAATTGGAAGATTTCCACTAAATTAAGTAACATGAGAGAATGTTTTGATGGATCACCAACCTGTGAAATCTGGTTTTTGTGGCAGTACTTGGTGTAATGCTACATCCCACCACTAGGCGATGCCGAGACGGAGCACTTCTGATAAACCATGAACGAGGAAGAGAACGGAGTCAGTAGGGAACTTGTTCAGGCATGATCCGGTTGTCCACGTGCAGCTTTAGGAGGTACGTAACGATTCAGGGTTTCTTTTAAAAAAAAAAATGAATTGATTTTAATTATTACAAACGACAACAAATAACACGGATACATTGAAAACATGTTTATTTCATGTTTATTTGTCTTATCTCTTCAGCGTTTTTTTCGTCTTTGAAGCTCATTTTGTTACACCGCTGTACCAATTTGCATTCACATATCTACAGTTTAAAGTTAATCGAAGCTACTAACAAAACTATAAACGATATAAATGACTAAACTACGTTTTCATAAATTGTATACAACAGTGTTCAACTCGGCGTATGTCCTGTTTGTCAAAATAAATATTTTAAAAGGAAATCACCAGCTCATGTGGAGAATATCATGTCACAATTCGCGTTGTATTATGTGATCAATAAATACAACTAAACTGAAAACGATGTATTCAGTTCTGGTCGGCTTTGAGTGATACTTGGAGTTGGTGCAAAGTGTTGTCTTAAACTCGGCTTAATTTCTATGAATGTTGTCCTCACATTGTAGCGTCTGTAACACAAAGTAACATTTTTGTGACCATAGTGTGTGGTGTTAACGTATCCATGGTTAAAAACTACAAATGGCCACTTGTGATGACATCATAAGCCAGGCTCAGGTAGTCCAGGTGACGCTAATTGTTATGATGAAGCTCATGCTGGAAGTTTGGTGGTCCCGAATAAACCAATAACGATGATACAGTTTGACTCAGCGCACTCTTTTTAATAAGACGACATAGTGAATACTAATTCTTCCTTTCTGACTCCCCCCACAGATGTGACCATGAGACACTTATTACATGATGTCCGATCCGTCAAAAAGAAATAAAGTATCACATTGCCTTCTTGGCAACTACAGGTATCTGTGCAAGAAGTCCATGACGATTCGTGCAATGGAGAGCGCGGCAGCCAGGAAGAAACACCAAGATGTGAACGCTACCTCCAACAGGAGGAAGAAGAAGAAGAGAACCCGCTCCCTGTGCGAACCCCTGGAAGCAAACGCGCTGATGAAGAAGGCGAAATTAGTCGAGCTGAACCCGGACAGCACTTTAAACTCTGCGCCAGAGCCGGACCACCACAGTGTGATGGCGGTGCTCAGAGACAGCTGGGAGGTCGACAGCGGCTTCTCCGAGAGCAGCCCCCCCGCCAGCGGCCGCAGCTCGCCCTGCCTCGGTCCGAGCCCCCCGGCTGCCTCCGTGGTGGCGCTGGACTGCGAGATGGTGGGCACCGGGCCCGGCGGCCGCTGCAACGCGCTGGGCCGTTGCAGCATCGTCGACTACCATGGCAACGTCTTGTACGATAAATACGTCCGACCGTGTCAGCCCGTCACGGACTTCCGAACGCCCTGGAGCGGGATCCGCCGGCACCACCTCCACGGCGCCGTACCGTTCGCCCAGGCCCAAGAGGAGGTACGGCTGGTCCGGTTCACCTCAAGATCCATTACAGATGTTTGTTTTTAATGTTTTTACTGCTTATCTACCAACTTTGCCCAAATCTACAATGGTATCTAAGGGCTGGAGTAAATTTATTCCTACAAAATAAAACTGAATTTTTCCTGAAAATTTCAGAAGTGTTGTAGAAAAAAAAACCCAGAGCTTCAAAAGTCAAACATTTGTGAGAAAAACAATCATGAATTGTGATTAATATTAGAAATTTTGTAGAAAAAACCGTGCAAATTTGAGTTTCAAAACCTGAAAATTTGTGAGAGAAAACTGACATTTTTTTTATTACTTTCAGAAATATTCGAGAAAAAACTTTCTCAGCTCCAGAAGTCAAATGTTTGTGAGGAAAAAATATAACTTTTTAAAAAATGACATTAAATATGGCATGTAACAATTTACTAATTTTATTTACACAAAATTAGTAAATTTTATGTAAATGCATAACTTAAAACTTAAGTTATACATGTAACTTTTAAGTTACATTCATAATTTTTTGTATTTGCACACATGTTATTTTTGATAGTTTTCTTACCCCATATAGTGAGAAACTGAACATTTCTAAAAGTGGAACTTTTTCAACTTTTGAAACTAAGAAAGTTTCTGGGGTGTTTTTTCTAGAAAACTTCTAAAATTTTGAGGTTTTTGGTGGAAATGTACTCCCTTTTTTTTCTGAATCGGTTTTACAAAGCAGACTGAAGTTAGAGCCTCTACTTTCAACCAAATATTCTTCGATCCAAATGCTTTCCCTATAGCTCTGCATGTTTCTACATCTTTTGTTTAGCTGGTGTTTAGTTAAGACCAAAGGGGAAATCTTATTTTCATAAAGTAATTGTTCTCCATAGCCTTAAAAGAGCCATTTTTAATCTAACAAACTATTTGTACTGGGTAAAATGGTATAATTCTCCCGCTGCAGATCCTTGCTCTACTTGAAGGCAAGGTGGTGGTGGGTCATTCCATCTACAACGACTTTGAGGCGTTGAACATGGACCATCCCAGTCACATGGTCAGAGACACCAGTACGACGCGTCACCTCAGGCGCCTGGCTGGCTTCCCTCATGGACGCTGCTCGTCTCTTAAGCTGCTGGCCAACAAGCTGCTGAACCGGAGGATCCAGGTAAGAGCTGTGGACGTAACCAGCTCTCACTTTCTGTGTCTACTTCTGTGAAAATAGCAAAATGGTTTCCATCATGCTTGAGAACTTCTCTGGGTCAGTTTACCCATTAGGTTGGTCGTAAACTCGCTAAGTGTGCTAACATGCTGTACCATCTCCTAGCGGTGCGCCAATAAATCAACCACTGTTTAATTCATAGATTTTACGGAGGTTATTTTTCTCCCGAGACTTTTCAGTTAGGAAAACGTTTGAGTTGCACTCAAGACATTCATTGTGTTCTTTGGCTCTAGACAAAGTTAGAGGCTAACGCTAACTAGCTGCTAATATGCCCATGTTAATAGCTAGCTAGCTTTTGTGCATCTGTGTAAATTTATTACTGGACGACTTTCCTCTTTGCCACTGGCTCACACCCATAGGTACGTTGATTCTGAGGCAAAGATCCTGGCACTAGTACAATATAAAACATTCAGTTTCCTTTTGTACATTTCAGTTGTGATGCAGGTCTTAAATTTCATTCATGGCGGTCTTAAAAAGGCTTACATTTGAGTCGATGTTGAAACCCTGTGACTGGCTGACGCCCATGTTGATCATCATTGTCAACTGAGCAACTTTGTTGCAATATTTTGCGACTTTTTATTAAAAAAATATGTGAATCGCCGGGTCAGGCTTTTTGAAAAATGTGTGATTGACCAGAAAACTGCAACTGGTTCACAGTCACAAGCTGGCCTTCCTTTACTAACGTGCACAAAACTTTGTCGATTAAAAGATTGTTTTCTTTGCAGGTTTTTGCAAAGTAATCCAGTTTCGATGCGACCAAAAAAACCCCACCACATCCTAGAAGCAAAGCCTTTCCCATATTGTTGCGTTCCCATAAAGTAAATTTATTTTCAAAATGTCAAACTGCTCAGTCACATGGTGGACGGAAATTCAGCTAATGTCAGTAAATTACTATATTAATGAAACGTTCCATTATTTCAGCTGATTTAGTGAAACACATCAAATACATTAATTAAACAATTTGAATTTTCTGCTGACAGCTACTAAAAAAAATAACATTTAAGATTAGAATATTAGATGTAAACCAAATTACAAATAAAGTATTTTTAGCTGCCTCTTGGTAGATGATATTTTTTGGGAGGAACACAACCCTCCTACTGTCACACCTGGAGGAAGTGACCCCACTAACAGCGCTGCCCCCTGTTGGCTGCTCCGTCCAGGCTGGGAGAAGGGGCCACTGCTCGGTGGAGGACGCCCAGGCCGCGCTGGACCTCTACAAGCTGGTGCACGGCGCCTGGGAGCAGGAGATGGAGAGGAGGCTGGGCGACGAGCCGACCGTCCAGTCCTCGGATCACTACATGCAGGACGAGTTCTGGCCGGACGAGGTCCTGACAGACGGCCTGTGACGACCGTTCGTTCACCGCTTCAAAAGAAAACGTCGTTCATGTTGAACTGCCGGGACCTCAGACTGAGGACTTCCTGAGGTGGAATGGAAACTTCAGCTGTGGAATTTCTCATCTTTTTTCCCCAAGATGAAAAGGTTACAGGAAGTAAAGTGTTTTCACTTCCTTGTTGTGATGCTGAAAGTTAAATCATGGTGATTTCTGTCATATTTATTATTAAGAGTTTGATTGTATTTTAAATTAATGGTGCAGTTAAAGTTGAGGTTGCAGTTCTCTGTTATCTGTTTTTGTCTTAAAAGTGAGAAGCAACAGAATGTTTCTCCATGCAGAATGGAATTAAATATGGATGAAACATTCAGTCATTTCTAACAAACTAGTTGAACTACTAGTTTGGTGGAGGATAACCGATGCTGTCGGTTGTGATCTAAACAGGTTAAGCCTGCTAAACCAGACTAGGTCTAGAGAGAGCGGCGGGTTCTTGTGCTGCTCTCAGGTGGATTTGCAGGCGGTGTTTGAAACGTGATCGTCCTCCGTTCAAATGTGACGCTTCGTTACCTCTGGTTGTATTCTGGCCTCCAGGTTGTGAAAAATAAAGCAGTTTGGTTCAAATCAGTGTGACGTGGCTTTTTATATAAAGTACATTTAGGCACAGTCAATTACACCAGCGTATTAAGGCCTTCGTAGATAGAAGAGGAAAAGAGTCAGTTTCCATCAAAGAAGATGAAACTCTTTTAGATTAATCTCAGAAACTTTCTGCAGAAGTTTCAGTCTTTGTTTTCTCTACCATGTCCCTAATCTACTGTTGTAGTGCTGCACATCATGCATCATATCACATCTTTCATACAAACTGCAGTGTAAAGTGTTTTTACTGATTGAAAGCAGCCTGTTGTACTCCCTAAAAATTAAAAGCAGGAATAACTGAGGAATAAAATGACGATAAAGTGGATTATTTAAAAAATGAGAATGAAATTGTTTAACTGCAATAATCGATTATTAGGCATTAATTGTTTGCTAGTTAGTGTAGCTGCTGATGCTAGCTAGCCTGATTAACAGTGTTTTCTTAAGCAACATACACTGGGATGATTGACAGCTCTAAGACCCTCCCCCTCGCTCTGATTGGTTGTTTCTGACCGCCATGTATTTCTGTAGAAGGCAGAGGACCTCGGACCTGGACGGCTTTAACAAATATGTTTTTGTTTGTTTTTTTTGTTTTTTTAATAATAAACACATAAAAGTTAAATACCGCAGCTTTCTCAGGAAGAAAATAAATATCGGAAATATTGAATCTTTCTGCATTTTGAGTCTTGAGTATAGGCTGGAACAAGAAGGACAGAATCTAAGACAGGAAATGGAAAAAGAAAATAAAGAAACGAGATGGATTCAGAGTAGATTAAACGTCAGAATAAAAGCATTTTTGACCAATAGAGCTGGACCAGGAAATGACATCATTTTATGTCCGATTGGGTCACAAAACCCACCTTTGTAAGGTTGGACAGAGCCAGTATTATTCCCTAATGCTGTTTAAACACTTAGTATCACAAAGACGTATTAATCCACTGGAAACAATATAGATTCACCTTAACTTTCCCCAGGTGGTGAATTAGTGTGTTACGGATTGTTTTGCAAGTGTGAGCAGATAAAGCCGCTTTGTGACAAGATGTTGGGGGAGCAGTGGCCCTGTTTTATTCCGTAAATAGCTGTAAACCCTGTTCTCTCTCAAACACACACACACACACACACACTTTCCAACAATAAAAATACAGATTTCAGAGCGGAAAAGAGAGCCATTGTTTGTCAGATCCTTCTGATTTCGCCCCCCAGAGCCGATTTAGCAGATTACTGGCCTGGTGCCCGCTTGGACCAGCGAGGTCAGCGAGGGTCAGACGGACAAACTGCCGGTGAGAAATCCACCCCAACAGCAGTATAATCTCACATTTTTAAAATGTATTTATTACATCTTCGTGCACTGGATCCAGTCGAAATGTAAAGGTGATTATCGTGTGACTGTCTCCTGTATTATCGCGATCAGACAGCTGTCGTACATATGAGAATCTCGGGGATTGTTTTGATTCCGTGTTTGCGGAAGTCTGAGCTGAAACAGAAAATAAAATGCTGCCATATAAATGCAACTGTGTATGTAACCAGTTTTGTGGGGGGGGGGGAAAGGTTGTCATCTTACATATATATTTTTTCTTCTAATATTAACAGAATGGTTCAAAAACAGATTAATCGATATGAAAGACTTCTTGCCGGTTTCAGTAAAGTTTTTAGACTTTCAGGTTGGGGATCGTTTTGTTTTTTTTCCTCTTTTGAAAAATTAAATCAATATTTAAACATGTTTTATTTAAATATTTTATATAAAATTGGAACTTTTTAAAAAAAAATTACATCAACATCACTGTGTGGAAGAAAACGAACGCTGTGAACACACCATCCCCAGAGTGAAACATGGTGGCGGCAGCATTATAATGTGGGGATGGTTTGATTCAGCAGGACCAAGGAAACCGGTCAGAGCAGCGAAGAGGCTGGATGGAGGAAAACCTGCAAAACACTCGAGACAATAAGGAGGTTTCCATGGCAGCAGGAGATCAGGGGGCTGAATACAAATGCACAATTTTGGAACGTGATCCTCCAGAACCAGAACCAAACATGGAGAAGCAGCATTCGGACTTTATGCTCCACAAATCTGAAACAAACGTCCAGAAAAATGCAAAACTGTGGAAACGGGCTGAAACACACCGGTTCAGTGAAGCCTTCGATTAATAACAGCTGGAACTATGACCAATGCTTTTGATTTATGTTTGCTCAATAATGCCATTCGGCAAAATGTAATGTTGGTAATTGCTTGTTTAAAAATGAGCTGCTGCTGAAATGTGCAGATAAACTTCTCCACTTCTAGTGGGTCGTTCAAAAATACAAACGTTTAAAGTTGCAACATGAAGTTTGAAAGAATCTTAAACGGTGTTCAAGATTGTGAAGCAGATCAAGAGACTCCACTTGTTCGTCGCTTGTCGCGTTTGAATCCTTCTGGAATCTGATCGGATCCTGAAGTTTGTTCGAAACATTACATCAGCAGAAAACGTGCGCCGGGTCTCCTTTCCTCATCCGCCCGCCTTCCCTCACAGCCACGGCCACTTTCACACTGATTGAATGGAGACGAGAAGAAAGGAAAAAAAAAACAACTAAAATCTGCTGGTCATAATCTGGTGTGACGCCACTAATCCCAGCACTACAAAACGCCAGGTCCCTTCCACCTCTGGTCCACACGGACCGCTGCCGCTCTCCGCCTTCTCCTCCACATCTGCGTCAGGTAAGCTTCCTCTCCTCAGCATCTTCATCCTCCTGCTGTAGATGTCAGGCAGAAACTAAAACCATTCCCTTCACTCTTTCAATTCCAGAGAAAAGTGTTTAAAATCTTGTAGGAAAAGTTTTGTCTGCAGTTTTCAGTCATTCCTACAAGCTTATTGAATCAATATTAAATCATTTACAAAACTACTTTCAAACTTTCGGTAAATGCAGTACTGAGATGTTGGCAAACCAAAAGCAACTATATTTATGTCCACTGAGTTCAGCATTAACCTAAAAAGGCCTGAAACCTCCTGACAAATCCTCCAGAAATAGGCGAGCGCCAAATATAGCTCAGTCAGGTTACCCTGAGAGCTGGGAGGAGGAATAAAGGGGATTAAATACGGAAGCACAGAGTGTTGATTGTTCTCTCATTTACAGGAATTCACAAAATCCCTGTTTTCTGCAGAACGCGTTTAGCCGATCAGAAGAGCAGGAAGCATGGCTGTAGTCGTAAGTATTTTCCCACATTTACTCTGTTAAAGCTGCTTCTAAAGCTCTTTTTTTTTTTTTTTGGTAAAATAACTTAACTCGGTTTAGGCATAGTTTGTTACCCATTGATCAACATATCAGGGTCAGTTTTTTTATTTTATTTTTAAATTTAAATTTAAAAGATACCCTCCCCAAAAACAAGCTTGCAACAGGATATGACATCACGTAAGGCAACTGATAACTGATTGGAGGCGTTAATAGTTTTCTCCCTTTTGATTTAATGGATTTTATTCTTCGCGGCCACAGCCAAATGTTACAGCCTTACGTGCCAAAAATGTCCCTTATTTTTCGGGTTTCACTGGAAGGAACTGTAACTGTTTAATGCGATTTGCATTTGTACAAGAGGCAAAAACACGTTGAATTTGGTCAGGTGGAAAATATTAAACTGGAATATTAACTTGTTTTTACTAGCTTGACGTCTGAAGACGACCATTGTCGCGATTTGCTTTCAGCTTCACCATCCGCGACAGCGTTCCTCATCGCCTTGGAGTCAAAAACAAAAACAAACTCAAAAACTTCAGCATCCACATTGAGATCAGCCGAGATATTTACTAGTGAAAGCTGATTGGCTCGATTCTTGTGCCTTTTGTGATGTCACTTCCGCCAAAACAAACGCAGGAGTTTCAGTTGGGTTTTGGTTATATCCCATAGCTGGAAATCCACGCTTCATCAAAAAGATGTGTTTTTACTGTGAGTGCACATTTGTTAGAGAAAGATAAAACAAAAAAATGCACGACTGTATGGCATCTTTAAAATCTGGGATCAAAATTAAAGGAGGGAAGGAGCTGAGACTGAACGACCGCCAGCAGCAACCACGGTAACCTGAGCTCCTAATCTGGTTTCCTGGTTCACACGTCGTCGTTCTCGGTGTGTGTTTACAGGCTTTTCTGGACTCATGTGAGCAAGATTAATAAAAATCACACACACACACACTGAGGCCTATTGATTATGGTCCAATAACACTGAAGAACAGGCTCTCCTACCCGTGTGGATTAGATGTCTAAAGCTCAGAGAGCACAACCAGCTCATGTGACAGAATTACATTGACATTGCAAAGCATTTAGCTTCATCCAGAGCTCTGCACTGAGTAAAGGTTTCATTTTAGGTCTTTAAGGAGGCATTTGAAGAAGTGTTTTCAAGTGTGAAGAACTTCAGTGAATTTCAAATGCAGGAATTTTTACCAAATCCACACCAGGTCAAAATGATCCGTACCAGCTCAAATATGTCACTTATCAACAAACATCTGGGATGGGAATCCATAAGATGGCATATTAGGGCTGTTGTACATAGGAAAAAGAGGAGTAAATTTCCACCAACAAAGCTCAAAGTTTTGAGATTAATCTCAGACATTTTTAAGAAAAAACTTGGAAATTTCAGACTTCAAAAGTCAAACAATTTTCCAATTTTTTATCAGAAAATTTTAGATTTTTGACTGAAATTTACTATCTATCTACAATGTCACTAATTCTCCAATGGAGAACCGGCTGCTTGGAGTTAAATTCCTTGGAATCATCAAGGCGCCTGCCTAGCGACTGATCTTGTCGGCTCCAAAACGTCCAGACGCGTCTGCGTGATGGCGCGTCGTACATGCTCGTATTTTTGATTTAGAGAATATCCAAGATGGCGTCGCGGAAAAAACTCCAAGGCATGGTTACATTACAAAAAAAAAAAGACGATAGTAGGCCCGGTTGCAACGTGTGCAGAGCTTTAATGACACCATAAGAGTGAAATGCCTCCATTTCCACACCTCATTTACCTTTAGAAACATGAGCACAGTTGGGTGTTGCAACAGGGAAATGGTCTCTAACCTAAATCCGTTGAAAATGCACAGACTACATTTACAGGATGAGTCCATATGGAAAACCAGAGTAGCTAAATGAGCGCTACCGTTTCTGCGGTGAAACCACCAGCTACTTGCCAAAGAGAATTAAAACCAAACACTGATAGGAGTGTATGGTGATTTTGGTGAGTGTGTGCAAACTTTTCACCAGCATTGCAAGGAGGATCTTTCCCGTAAGTATGAAAAGACACAATCTGGGAAAGAGTCAGGAATCAAATATGAAGCAGAAAAAAAAGGTTTTACCCTAACATTTAACTTTATCATAAAAAGTCTATCTTTTGTGCAATAGATAAATGAATATTTGACTGGATGCTCTACAGCGGCAATAATAGTTCATTTAAACCGCTCTGTTTAAAGGGGACAAACGGACTGAGCGACTTCTTCTTTGTCCTCAGAGTGGAACTTACCGCATGGTGTCGGAGGAGGAGCAGGCGCTCAGGGCCAAGCTGGAGCATCTCACCGTCAAGGACCACGGCCCCGTGTTTGGCCCCTGCGCCAGCCTGCCAGACCACACCAGGCAGAAGGTATCCAGATCTACACTGTTGCCTCAATCACAGTTCAACTCAATAGCCGAGTCATATTCTCACTTAATCACTGAGAGGAAAATGTTTCCGCAGGTTTCACCAACTCAAATTTAAGCCTTTTTAAGGCCACTATGAATTAAATTTAAGACCCGCAACACCACAGAAAACAAAGTAAATAATATATGGCAGAGGTTGGCAACAGAAGCGAGTCAGTGGTTTAGACAAACATTGTCCATCCAGCTGATGGTAAATTTGCACTTACCAATGATTGGCTTAAAAACACTAGCTAGCTTTAGCATCTAGCTACCAGTACCTGCAACCGTCTTGAGTCAAAGAACAAAGTTAAAATGTCAACGTTTTGCATAACAGTAAAGTCCTGCAAAAAGATAACTATGTAGAATATACAAGTCCTGCCAAATCAAAATTTAAGACCAATTTCTTTTAAACCCAATGAATGTAGGCCATTTTAAGGCCTTGATTTTAGTTGCGTAAATGCAAGACTTTTTAAGGACGCACAGGCACCCTGTTAAGTGTAATTTCCAGAATATTTATCCGAGTTTAAGTCAAATCAAACCCATTTATTATCATTTTAACTTATAGCTAAAAAGAACAAACAACAAAACAACATAGCACTTCTTCCAGATCAAGGTGCTCCAATAACTTTCTCAGCTCTGAACTTTTCCAGGGCCCTCTGGTCTGCTGGATTACAGCTGCAGTATAATTTTTAAAGCATTGGTTATTAAAAAAACAAACCAAGTCACTTCTGTTTCCCTGATGTGTTTAAACTCATCTAAGTGAGCTATTAGCTAAATGTCAGGTTTGGTTCCCCCTGCAGGCCAAGGATGAGCTGAACGAGACGGATGAGAAGCGCGTGTCGGCAGCGAAGGAGCTCCGAGCCATCATCAAAGAGAAGGCGGAGGCCGGAGATGACCTGGCCAAGGGGGTGCAGGACACCTTTGGGGAGAAACCAGACAGTCTGCTGGTCCGTTTTATCCGCGCCAGGAAGTACGACGTGCCCAGAGCCTTTGACCTCATGAAGGGTGAGTCAAAACAACAAGCTGAAAGGAGCTTCATTTGATTTACCGATACGAGCGCAGCACATGACTGTAAAAGTATTTCATGCATAAAAACTGGGATTCTAAACCCTTAGGTCATATGTTTTTTTTTACATTTCCCGTTAGCCACTTCAATTTGAAGATGCTGGCCGTTTTTCAACATGGCCGCCATTTTTGAGTGATTTAAATCAGTTATTGCTGTAAAATGTTCCCCCTTTTCATGACTTGGGTGAGCTTTGTATCACATTGTATGTTTTACACTCATCCTATTCATACAACTTTAAATAATATGTGGCAAAATCAGATGTCAAAACTGAAGTTTTGAAAAATGTCCACCAGAAAAAGGAGACGCAGAATCAGTAAAATAGATCAGATTTTTTATGGTTTCAAATATATTAGGCTATGATCTGACTCCACATACAAATAAATATAGCTGGCTATTGTAGAGCAAAAATACATTTTCCACGACAACCATGGTGGCCATTTTGAAAAAGTCCAACAACAAAAAAAAAGAGATTAGTAAATGTGATTTCTACAGGTTCAATTATAACACCAGAAATATTCATCTGTGATATTGGCAAACTTAGTGCAAAAATACATCTTCCCAGACGATGTCCATCTTGAATTTTTTAGTGGCCAACTTTTCAAAAAAGCAAACCCCTGGTAACATCTGAACATCTATTCCGAGTTAGGTTCTTGTTGGTGAAATATCTCATTTTCAGCTGCACTGTTCTAATTGCTTTCTCCTACATATAAGTGCATTTTTAATCACAGGAAAGAAATCCATTTCATACTCCAAACATAAATTGAGACAGACACGTTCTAGTTCATTTTCAAAGACGAAACCCAGCAGGGCCTTACTGACCCTTCCCCTTGGCTCTCTGTTCAGGATATGTCCGCTTCCGGAAGGATTACCCCGAGCTGTTTGAGAACCTGACCCCAGAGGCCGTGCGCAGCACCATCGAGGCCGGCTACCCCGGCATCCTCCACAGCAGAGACAAATACGGACGCGTGGTTCTGCTCTTCAACATCGAGAACTGGGACTACGAGGAGATCACCTTTGACGAGGTGGGACCCTGAAAGGACTAGTCAGGAGAAGCGTAACTCAGGGATTTTTAAGGTTTCGCCAGCATAAATGTAATGTTTTTTAAGACCAGCATGAATTAAATTTAAGACCTGTACCACAACATAAATGTACACTGTAAAAACTGTATATAGTAGTGCCAAGACAAATGTTTGTCCTATATAAATGCAAGAAAGCTAGCTAGCGCATATTAGCAGCTAGTTAGCGGTAGCTTCAAACGTACACAAGCGTTTGCCAGTCAGAAAAGTCCAGCGAGAAAAATAATTAGAATAATCCTGCCACAAAAAAAAATTAAGGCCTGTGATTAATGTGTTTAAGCCCACTTATGTTTTTCAGAAAAAAATTAAGACATTTTAAGGCCTTCACTTTAGATGCATTAATTTAAGAGTTTTTAAGGATGCGTGGATACCATGGCGACTGGAAGCAGATTTGACAAGGCTTTCGTGGCAACCTCTTGTGCGTTCAGATTCTGCGTGCTTATTGCGTGATCCTCGAGAAGCTGCTGGAGAACGAAGAGACTCAGATCAACGGCTTCTGCATCATTGAAAACTTCAAGGGCTTCACCATGCAGCAAGCGTCAGGGATCAAACCTACCGAGCTCAAGAAGATGGTGGACATGTTGCAGGTAGGGTTGTACTCCAGCTTTCCTTTCGCCGACCCTTTAAGGATCGGGTCGCCTCACCGTGTTGCTCTTGGCGTCCCACCAGGACTCCTTCCCAGCCCGTTTCAAGGCCGTGCACTTCATCCACCAGCCCTGGTACTTCACCACCACCTACAACGTGGTGAAACCCCTCATGAAGAGCAAGCTGCTAGAGAGAGTAAGTCACAAATATAACCTTCCAAAAATTCTCTGTGCCAGTCTTTAATGGTTTCACATTACAACCACAAAGATCAGTGTGTTTACTCTGATACCCATTGTGCTTTTGCAGCAGCACTGCAAAAACACAAAACTTTCTAAGTGTTTTGGTCTATCTTCTAGTGCAAATATCTTAATAGACTGAAATAAGACAGAAGGAAGGAACTTTTCAACAAGATAGGAACTTGTTTTAAGTCAACAATTCCCTAATATTGAGGAAAATATAAAATATAATCCACTGGTAAGACATTTTTCCCATGTCTTCCAGTGGAACTAGTAAATTTTTCTTTATCAATATTATAAAATTATTTACTTAAAGCTAGAGTTTGTGTCTTGCTGAAAAGTTACTGATGAGTTAGTGTTGTCTTATATCAAGCGTGCTACAATAGTCACTTGTCCATTTACAATTAAATACTTGGTAAGATTTTGTGTTGTTGTATTGACCGATTAGTTTTCTGGACAATAGCAGATCTTTGAAATATGGCCAATTTTTTTTGTCTGGTGAAAAAAAAATGACAATAGCCAAATATGTTGAGAAAGTCACTAAATTGGCAACATTTAGGGTGAATATTGTTAACTGCACACCTGGTGGGCGGATCTGATTTTCACACCTTTGCAGAGCTAGATAAAATTGGTTTGTCATGTAAATATGACAAACCGATATTGATCTCCCAAAATTAAGGAAATGGAGGCCGATTTATCATCTGACTGATTTATCGGAGCACCCCTAGTAGATACAGTTGAGAATATGGGGGTAAATCTTGGAAAGTGATTTTCACAGATCCTCTCCATCCAATCTGGCTGAGCTCAAGCAAATAGATACGCTTCTAAATTATGTGTAAAGAGGCTTCAAGAACGGTTTCATATTGACCAGAGGTGCTTAAATGCTAGAAACGGCCGCCTCCAGACGTCTTTTTATCCACTATATGACATTAATTTCACCATGTGAGTGGTTTCCTGCACAAACATCCCTGACAGCCGCTCTGTTTGCTGTAGGTGTTCGTCCACGGAGACGAGATGGAAATCTACTACAAGGAGTTTGACCCCGAAATTCTTCCATCCGAGTTTGATGGAAAAGGTTTCAAGTACGATGGCAAGGCCACGGCGAACAAGCTGTTCGACTAGTCGTCGTGGAAACCTGTCGCCCAACAGTCTGACAGATGTAACGCAGTGAAAAAAAAACATGTAAAAGAATAATCCAGCTGTGTGGATGTAGGAAGAATAGTTATGAATGAAACATAGGAGAGCGTGTGAAAGGCTGAAGAAGAGTCCGTTTTCCACATGTTCTGACAAAACCCAGTCCTACAGGAAGGGGGCAGTACTGAGCTGAAACCTTAGCTTTCTACAGTCTCTAACTCATGAATTTTGAGCAGAAATTACAAATGGTTTTGTAATTAAACAAATCTTTTACCCAAAACAAATAGCAATTTAAATTCACACGGAAACCTGATTGGAACATGAATATTTCTTTCTGCATTAAAAGAGAAAATGTCCACTTCCCACCGATTTCTCAACACAACATCTTAGAAGCTGAAAAAGAAAGTCCCATCAGGGATGATATTTCAAACACCATCGTTACGGCTGAATCGCCGTGGCAACTGGGTATATTTTGAACAGATTTCAGGAGTTTTAATGTTTTACACAACAAATGAGACTCATAGTTGTGACATGTCTGTCATTTCTTTCTTTAGATTCACTTTCAGAATAAAAGCAAGTTTTACCCGACGCACCACCTTGTACACCATCAACAATGTCAATAAATGTACAATAAACTGTATATAAATATAACCTTTGGTCATTTTATTAAGAATTGTTGAGAACAAATCATGAATGACAAGATCTATAAAGCAGAGGGTTGATTAAACCTTTTTGTTACAGACCCGTAGAGATTCATGTTTAACAAAGAAAACAGACAAAAACGATTATTGATCAACAATAGGCATAAAAAAAAACTGAATCATCTACTGACTTTCAGTAACACCCACCTCTTCATTTGAACAGAATATAAAATCTACAATTGCACAAAATAAACATTTCTTAAAGGAACAACAGATTATTTTTGAAAGAGGGGTTCTGTGAGAAAATCATAAGCAGTTAATATCTTACCTGTGGTTTAAAACTTTCCAAGCATCTTTGGCATAAATACAGATGAGTAGATTCTGGAGGCTAAAACGTCCTCAGACAAAAATGTCAAGGTGGTTATTTTGAAAAGCACTTTATGAACCTTAAGTCTATCTTCAGCTGCTGATTGTTTAAATGGAAAACGGAAAGAGGGGATGGTGCCTCATTGATTATCCTCCTCAGTGAAATATGCTCAACAGATCATGTGAGATATTTCTAGACAGAAACTGAGAACGTTTTATTTGTTGGGACTTATATTCGACTGAAAGCGCTACATGTTTCGCTCGGTGTTGCAGTAGATTTATCTACCTCAGGTAAGATATTAACTACTCATACCTCTTCAACAGAAATTTACTTAAAAAATTCAGGACTTTTATTTAACAGCATAGTGAACAATTGATTTAAAAAAAAACAAAACTACATGAAAACTATTTCCAAATTCAAATCTTGCCTCTGTTTCCGACACAATAATGTTACTGTGAGAAATTACGCAACTTTATGCTTTTGTTTCAAGTATTTTTAGCTAATGAGGGGAACGCTAAGCTAACCAGATTAAAAATAAACCTCCCAAACTATTTCAATCTTGCATTTATCTCTTATCCGAAGCCACAATGCTTGTAGCTTTTAACAGAAAACAAAAACAAAGTAGTGGATCGATTGCATAGTTTTGTAGGATTAAAGTGAAAATTACGGTTAAATAAATTAAGGTGTTCTTGGAATGGTGCAAGGTCTGTGTTGCCATGCAAAAAACATGTTGGTTTAAAGTGCTCGCATAGTACAGTACAGTCAGGATGTCCTAGTGATTGTACACAACAATTTAGGTTTAAAAGCTTTTTTTTTTAAAAAAAAAAAAAAAGGTATTCTAAGTAGCTGATATGTTTAGTCATTTTGGGAAATTAGGACATCTGAAAACAGTGTAAACAATAAAACCAGTCCTGGTGGTTCTGATCGGAAACCCACAAGTTTTCCAACAGGAACGAACGTTGGTCTCGATCTCTAAAAGGACTTTTCTACGTAAAAAACTTCACTGAATTTTATGCAGGTTTAAATACAAATATATTAGCATTCGTTAGTCAGTCTGATCAAGTGTTTTGGCGTTAGTAACGAATAATTAGCTGATGCTCTGCAGAGTACATAAACTGACCCAGCAGGTCCGAAGGCCTCGGGACGACCATGCTGCCGGTCAAGTCTTTGAGTGTCGGCGTCACCCGCTGAGGTTCAGTTTTAGTGCTGATGGGAGGTTTAGTTTGAGTTTCCGCTCCCCTGGCAGGCCTGCTGCATCTTCTCCCAGTGGCAGATGGCGTCGGTGTACTCCACTATGACCTTGTCCATCCAGGTGAGGGGCTGTGGGAAAAGAACGTCCCCCTCAAAGAAGCCCATGTGGCCCCCATGCTCAGTCAGGGCGAACATCACGTTGGGCATTTTCTCTAACGCACAAAACACAGAAAGAGACAGAGAGGAAGGTCAAATCTCACATACAGTTCTGGTAAGATGCTTACTGCCACTTAATATGGTCATGAATGTCAGATTCATTTTGTGTTTCACAAATAATTATAGAACTTGGAATTTTAGATTTTTTTTTTTAATTATGTATTTTCTAGGCACAAGGTGTCATTTTAAAGCATAATCGAGTAACTATGGTAACTTCAGTTGTTTAAAAATATTATGTATGCATATATGTACAGTATATCAAACATTACTTAAAAACATTTGACTGTCTCTTTAAATAAAAAAACTCCTGCTCTTTTTGAAGCTCCGCCTTCAGGAAGTCATGACAACATGGCTCCTCTATTAACCCTTTAACGACATGTTGTCTCTTGTGAAAGATGAACTTGTACCAAACTCGTAGCCGAATTTTGACAAATTCATGTTTCCAACATCTAAAAACTGAATAGTACTGCTTCGACTTATTTATTTTTAATAACGAGCATACAGTTATAATATTAAAAGAATACAGTCATAATATTACCAGAACAAAGTCGTATTCTGCTAATATTCTGATTATATTCTTGTAATTAAACAACTACATTTCGTTGCTTTATACTTGTGACAGTGCAATGACAATAAAGTTTAATTCTATTTAATAATGAATTGTACAACTCACAGAAGGGTTGATTGAAATAAAAAAATACACATTTTCTAAAATATATTTTCTGTCGTTAGGAATTTCTTTTTTAGAAAATAAATGTTCAAATTGTTAGAAAACTTTGAACGCCCCAGGCTCATTTTGGACCACTGCTATCAGCTACCTTCCACTTCCATCTGCTGTTCACAGTTCAACTAAGGTCTAACATAACATAATAAACAATAATAAACACAGTAATTTGATCCGCTGCTAATGGAAACTAGGTATTAAGAAACTTAAAAATGCATAAAACCAATCTTAGAGTAACCCAACCCTGCTAAACTGTCCTACTGTCTTATTAAATTAGCAAGAGGCTTTTGGACACGCCTAGTAAACACAAAGTGTCCTGTTGGAGTCTTATTTCATGTCAGCTGGCCAAGCCCGTTTTGCTTCTGTGATAAATAATTAGGGCATAACATGATGAAAACAAAACTTACATCAAACTGGCTGCTAATTCTAAAAGAAACAGTCTAAATATTATTAAAGTTGTGCGATTAAAAACTATAGTTTTTAAATCTATTTTTGAATCAGATTATCTGAAGTTACAGTAGAGCAATATACTATTTTCCTTAAAGTTTGTTTCTATCAGGAAGTGACAATTTTCAAAGATAATAAAACAATGGTTAACAGAGTATTAATCTTGAAATGCAAAAGACAAGAAAAAGAAGCAAAGGAGAATTTTGCTAGCCAGCAAAATATATCATTTTTCCCCCATGTTTCCACTGGTATTTTGTCGCTGAGGTTAGAAGACCTTCCCTTCAAACTAACCTTTAGCTCCAACCACAGATTCATGTCAGGCTGGGCCGCTTCACAAATTAAGAGTACTTCCAGTTACAACAAACATGTTGGTAAAATATAAATAAAACTTTAAATCTAAATTTCTCGGGGTTTGATTAATAGTGGCCTAAACTGTATATGCCATGTTATTGCTACTTGAAGGTACCAACTGTTCTAGTGAAAAGCTAGAGACAACAATCTAATGAAGTTGAGAAAAAGAATCACATCATCTGCAAAAGGTGACAATCTGAGGCCACCAAAACGGACCCTCTCAACACCAAAAAACTGTCCAAGAACATAAAATTGATCACAAAGGGTAAAGAGTCCAACTTTCACTAGAGGCAATATAGACCAAGATCTGACGGGTTGTACAGGAACTTAACGGCCCGCATCAAAGGGTCTGGTACCGCATGCTCCAGTACTGTAGTCCTTTTATGAACAAATTGGTCTTTCTTCCAAACCTTTGGCCTGTTCTCCATATTTTCTGTGACAATGAAAGCCTTTGACAAAGTCAATGAATTTGTCTTCATAGCACCATAGAGAAGTGTTTCCCAGCCCTGGTCCCTCAAGGCACACTGCCCTGTAAGTGTTTTCCTGCCTCTGTACACCTGATTCCAATTGATGGGCGAATAACAAGATTTTTGCTAAAATGCATTCCTCTGAATTAGGTGCTTTAAAGCAGGGAAACAACTAAAACATGCAATGTGCCTTGAGGAACAGGTTTGGCAAACACTGCCATTGAAAATGTCAAGCTTCAAGTAAATAACTTGAAGAGTTATTTACTGGTTATTTACCAGTAAAGTTCAAAACTGGACAAACAGGATGAGTGATTACGTAAATATGACTTACTGAATGATAGTGCACTGTATTTTTCATGACTGCCATGCTTACAGTTCTCAGTAAATGCTCTTTCTGGCCTTTGTTGTCTCACTTTGGTTTTCTGGATAAGCGTTTCCAAGCATGTCATTAAAGCTGCCTCCGTCTTGTCTGTCCAACAATAAATAATTAAGGTTCCCAACCTTTCAGGCTGGATGGAGGGTATGGTTAAAAGTACTGCTGAAGTAAGCAGCGACTGAATCCAGTTTCCATACAGAAGTAAACCACGGGCTCTTTGCCCTTCTGTTACTCTAAACACCTCGGGTTGATTTCCTGTCCGACACAGTTTACCTTCACATTTGATCTCCAATTTTCTGCAGAACATTCTGCAAAAACCAAACAACATTTTGCCATCCAATTCCATGGATCTTGAGTTATTTTGCAAAGAAAAGTGGCAACAAGTTCAGGATCTTCAAAAACTCTGAAGAATCTAAATTAAAGAGTTACAGCAACATTTAAATTCCCTTTGAGATTAATAAAGTATTTTTGAATTTGAACTGAATTGAATTAGACGTTCAAAACTGGTACAAACTTACCCAAAAGACTTTGGGTGTGAGGCATTATTGACTCAGGGTATTAATACTTTTGGATCACGTTGCATAGTGCTGCAGTTTTGTCCAGAAATCTGCAGTGAAGTCATTGTTTCATGAAAAATGTGACCCATACATGATGTTGGAGAATTGTAGATCCAGAACTCTAAGAAAACTCCAGATAGAAAAGGACCTATACTGAAGAGCTCACGTCTCCGTGTAAAACAGATGAAGTTTAGAATTTCACTCCTCGCTGTCAAACTTCTGACACGCTTATGATTTAGCCGCACGCGGCAGCCTGTCAATCCCCAATACAAGATAAGGCAGTACGCGCACAGACCCACACAGTGCTCTATATATAATCCAGCAGCCAAGGTGGATCACATGTCTCTGAAAAATTCAACAAGAATCCCTCGGCAAAGCGGCGTTAAGGAGAACGATCCGGCAAAACTTTATCAACACTTAAGACGATATGATGTGTGTCCAACGGCAAAGCAAGGACGTTTGTTTACTCTATGCTGGACAAGTTATTGTCTTTTGTAAGCGGATGGAGAGTTGAGCGAAAAAAGACCAAGTCCGGGCAAAAAATCTGAAATTTTATTGATTGCAGGAAATTCAGTCTGTATCTTTTACTTGGGAGCTTAAAAAAAATTAAATGCTAAGTAACCGGTGGCATGACTTTTCCTGTTTTATCCATAGTCTTCACTCCAAGCCAGTGTTTGTTTGTTTTTAAAGCAGTTATGAGGCGAAACCTGAAGCTGCTGCTGCACAAGTTACTCAACGGGATGTTGCTAGGTAACCAAAGACTGAGTGAGTGAGCTGATGTCACCAACCTTCGTTAGCTCTTCGTGAGAGGCTGAGTGGCTACACGGCCCAGAATGCCATGCAGTTCTGGATCAGAGTTCAGTGAAATTACTGAACTTTCTATCAGACAAATTTTCTATTGATATTGATGACGATTCTTTAGTGATACATTGTTATTCATTTATTGCCCGGCCCTATACTGTGGAATACCAAATAAGAGGAAGATCAAAGTCTATGCTTTTTTTGCACCCTCATGTGCATAAGAACCACATGAGGGTTTGTTTTGAATTGACCACTAACCTGCAAGCCTGTATGGTATAGCCAGAAGTGACCGATGAACTAGTGGATCGTCAGAGGAGTTGACCAGGAGGAGCGGCACAGATACCTGGAGGCAAGTTTCATACTCAGTTTACTCCTGCTAGCTTAGCTTCAGTAGCATTCATTCAAACATTTATCCTGCAGAAACCAAAGCTGACATGTGTCTCTAACAACTCTACAATAGTTAATCAACAGGAACAAACATTCAATAAAAGCACTGAAGGCATATAGTAGAGATTTTACTACAGATATTTCAGACTCACGTTGTGGATGTAGTGCACACAGCTCTCCTTCTCGTAGTACTCCCTTAAGGAGTTGTAGCCGTGAAATTTTCTGAAATGTGAAAACATCAGAGACAAAGCGTTTGGAACAGATTTGCATCCATGTCGACTTTTTAATCCCAACAACATTTCACCTCATGATGTTGTCATCTATCTGCATCAGAGACGTGGCTGCGCACAGTTTGTTGAGGTCTGCGTCTCCAATGTTGCTGGAGGTCAGGTTCAACAAGCTCCCCCTGGGAAACGAGATCATAGTGGAGATAACTTAGAGCGTTAAGCCAACCAAACAACATCAGCGACCACATTAACACGTCTCAATCTTCTCACCTCTAGCTGTAAGGCATAATAGTTTCCGATTAGGTGCGCATCTGAAACTAGTAATTTGTCCATGAAAATGTGTCTAACCTGTGTGACAGGATGAGCTTCTTCATGTTGCCCGCCAGCACAAAGTTATAAAGCCTCCGACACTGGTCCCACTGAAGGAATGTTTCCTGTGCCCTAAAGACACAGAAGAAACACAATACTACACCGCAAGAGGGAAATTCCTTCTTACAGTGTCTTGCCCTTAAACTTTCTCATGTTTTGTGACGTTACAACCACAGACTACTGAGTTCATTACAGTTAACTAAAACTAATGAAATAACAAAACTGAAATTGAGAAAACATTTCAACCGAAGTAAATACAAATGGTAAACTGAAATTATAACATCCTTCGTTTTTGTGTTTAGGAATCTATTTATTAGCCTTTTGACCTGACGTGAAATCAAGCTTTTTTTTGTACCCCCCCCCAAACAAGAAGTTTACGTCAGCTGTCGGCAAATTACGACACTCCACACTCCTCTTGGCAGCACTTGCGCTAGTCCGTAAAATGGCGACCGCAAAATTTGAGGTAAAACACCAGAGGCACTTGGTTGTTCAACAATAATTGAAAATTTTTTTTGAAAATGGGATCTTCAGTTGAGTATTCATTACCCTAAAAACTAAGTTAAACTAACTGAATTAGGCAAAAAGTCAAGACGAAAATAAAAATGAACTATAACATGAAGCCCAAAACTATAATAAACCGGCGAACATATCATTGGGATGCGAGTCCTGTTGACCGACCTGAGGGCGCTGTATCCCTGGCAGACGCTGACGCAGCACAGCACCTGCTCCTGGTTGGATCGATTTTCTCCCAGGAACTTACACGCTATGTTCCCACCCAGACTGAAGCCCACCACCACCAGCTGTGTTTGGGGGAAAGCGCGCTTGATGTAGGCCACCATGGCCCCGAACTCCCAAGTGCACCCTGAATATATATATTACAAAAACAAAACAAAACATGCTTTTCTGAATGTATGGCGCGTTAAGAAATGAGGTTTTACATTAGGACGTGTAAACCCATTGGGAATGAATCTGTTTCTCTAGTGCAATCGCCTCGCAGTGCAGCATGTTGTTAGCCCTACTTACCGTAGGTAAACATGCGCGGTGAGGTGAGCTCCATGTCAGGAAGAGCTCCCAGATGGTTAAGGACGGCGCAGCGGTAACCCTGCCGTTGGGAGTAATCCACAAAGGTTCGAATGTAGTTCTTCTCGCTATGGTTACCAATCCCAGGGCAGATTACCATGGTAACATCGTCTGACATGCAAACAAAGAAAGCGAGTGAAAACATCTAACTGGAGTCATGAGTGTCAAAGTGAACAGCGTGATTGTGAGTTGATGAATCCTCCCCTCATGGGAGTTCAGCAGAGTTGATCCCACTCATGCGTTCTTTCAGCCAGACGTACAAACCAGGCAGGCAAAAGTCAGGACTCAAAAGAGAAAACACTGATTGCCGGAAAAGTCTTTCAGAAACTTACAGAAATGACTTGTCTGCTTTAAAAAGTTGGACAAGAAAACAAGAAGTTAACGGTTCAATTTCTGCTTCAAAGCCGCATTAAGTTACATAAGTTTAGGGTTTAACTCTGACATCTCAGAAAGTTTCTAGAAAAAACATGGAAAGCGCTCCGTTTCCAAAGTCAAAGATGTTTGACTTTTTGGAAAATTTCTGAGTTTGAAAAGTTAAAATTTTTCCCTTTTGAAATTCCAACATTATTTTTGTTTCCAATATTTTTCTAGAAACTTTCTGAGATCAGTTTCTAAATTTCTGTGTTTTTTGACCAAGGTTTACCACTTCTATTTTTTTTTCTATAGACCTAATACACCATCAGGCGCGGCTCTTTGGAATCCCGGTTTTTTCTGTTTGTCTAATGAGGTGTGTCCAGTGAGAAACATCCTCCTTTAGAAACGCGTACTTCGTCTGCAGATTCGCTAATCACTGAAGTCATTTTGCTACCGACCTCCTGTGCTGTGCTTTCCTAGAGCTTCAAAGAGGTCAAAGGTGGCTGTGGCTCCATCCTGCATTGGGAGGAATTCGCGAAGCCCGCACGGTGTTGGAGTGTTGATGCGCCCCATCTTGCCGTACAGAGCCGTCTGGAGGTGACCGCTCTTTCCCCAAAGCAAAGGAGGAATGTACCTGAAGGGAGTCACAAGCTCTACATTATAAAAATCATCCGGGTTCAGGAGTTTTAGCGGATAAATCTGAAAATTCTCTCAAAAACTCACTGTTTGGACAGCAACGGGCAGGACTTGAGCAGGTAGCGGCAGAGCAGCGTGTCCTGGCTGATGACCTGCGGGGCCATGGTCGGGCTCGTCAGGTTGAGACAGCGCACGACGACGTAGAGGATGGCAGCCACCGCGGCCAGCTTCATGCCATCAAACATGGCCGGCAGCTCAGAGCCACAGGTCTGCATGTCGCCGTCCTCCAGGATCATCATTGTGAGACTTTTAGACCTGCAGGATATGAGTGTAAAATAAAAAAGAAACACGCAGAAGTATGTAGATTTCTTGAACTCTGACGTATTCTATCGCAATAGACCAGCTAAATGTAAAGTTTACTCATTTATTGCACCTGAGACCTTCACAGAAAACCCACATTTATGCAAAGATTACACTTCACTTACTAAAACTGGGCTCAATACAAGATTTTCATCAGTGAAAGATTTTGAAAACTTATATTCTTTTCCTTGCACCTCACCATTAACCCTGTTTTGATGTCACATAAAATAGTAATGAAATACACTGGAGACCCTAATTATGCTCAAAGAATAAGGATGGTATTACAAGAGCAAGTTAGCATATTATACATATCTATGTCGGAAGTCTAAAGAAAAATTCAAAGATTTTTGTTTCTTTCCTCAACTCTTTCCTTTAAAACACTTAAAAGGCTTCTGACAAAATTTTAGATTTTAAGCACAAATGTTGAGTTTGTTTTTTGGACACTTTTTATGTCAATTGCCTTATTCAAAACATTTTCTATATATAAAGATAGCAAAAGTATCAGTAACATGTTTTATTTTATTGTCTGAAAATGACAAACATAAGGGAACGGTGCTTTGGAGAAAACAAACAAATCCGTTTTTGAGAAATGCTGATACATTTTTTGGTTTAACAAAAAAAATTATGTTTTTAGAAAGAGTAACACTAGCTAATCTGGAAAATAGTGTTCGCAAACTTTGTAGAATATAATGGTAAACAACCAACTACTTAAAAGTATCTGTTTTATAGTTATCCAACTCCATACAAGGGTTTAACAATGACATTTCTCATTGACACAAAGCGCTGCCTTTGAGAGAAACGACTGGATTCCATTTTGTAGTGATTAAAAAAATAATAAGTCTGGTAAAATTGGTAAAATTTTTGAGATGTAAAAAATAAAACTTTCATTGTAATATATTTAAATATGTTACATATCTCACAATTCCCCAACAAAATGTACAAACTGTACGACTTATTTTTTTAAAATAACAAAAGGAAGCCGGTCAGGGAGCCTGCAAAGAGGCGAACAGCAACACTGATGACTTTCAGGAATTTCTGATTGATACTGACTGGTTTCCACAGGTTACAGCGACACTCTGTGTTCTGCAAGACAAAAGCTTTTTCTACACAAGAAAACATCCAGACATGACTAAAACCACATGATGATGGCAGCATAATGCTTAACTTAGGAAAAACCTCTAATTCACTTCCAGGCAGCTTTGGCCTTAAATTTCCAGACGTCTTCTAGAGATTTGAAGATGAATGAGTTCATTTTTTAAAATTACTACTGTGAGCTGATGTATGAAGTCAAAAATAAGGAAAAGAATGGCTTCACCAGAGAAAACTCAAAGTTTTGGAAAAGCCTGGGATGCCGACAGACTTTTATCAAAGAAAGCTTAATGCTGAATTTGAATGAAAATGTACTTTAACATATACTTTTTTATTTATTTGTTTGTTTTTTTAAGATTTTGCATTGGAATAAATATGCCTATTTTCACCTGAAAAAGGTAGTGAAATTATTTATTTTGTTCTCATTTCTTTACATCACAAAAACAAGACACTGTTTAGATACCAGTACATATATAAGAAATTCAAAAAGGTTGTTTATCTTATAAAAAAAAAATTATGAATCTTTAAAACAAGGTTGGAGAAATTGTTCAAAAACAAAGTTTTTACACTAATTAATGTATCTCCACACTTATTTGCACCTTGCCATACTTATATAAAAAAAAAAAAATCACCTTTCTATACTTTCCAGTATCTTAACTGAACATCTTACTGTCCAAATAATGAATTATTCCAAAAAAAATAAAAAAAAACATGGAAAAACCATGGGCATGACTATAAATACATATTTATAAATGTATATGTAAATATACATTTATATATATGTAATTATATATACTATTACATATATATAAAATATATGTAATAGTCTATACATACAGACTATTACATATATTTTATATACAAAGTGTATTAAACAGGAATGTAATGACAGCACAAACTGCCTCCAAATCTAACCCAGTCAATACATTGATTCTACCTTTTAAAGAATTACTATTATTTTTAATATATCTCCTAATATTTAAAGCATAAATATAATTTACTATTATAATTTCTGGGGGTGGGGTGGTTTTTTTTATTTAATTTATAAAAAGAAATGACTGGTGACTCCCTGAGGAGTCCCGACCCTTATTTTGGGAACCACAACTTCAGCTACATATAAATAAACTTCGCCTAATTACCTTCACAATGGTTATCATGGAACAGCTTATGCGTTTACCCTTTTATAACTTCTGTACAGCTCTAAGGAAATTTCTCACAATATAATTACTAATTATATGGATTTAGTATTTCTTTAGTTCATGCGAGGGATTTAACTTACTGTTTTTTTGTTTGTTTGTTTTGTTTTGTTTTGTTTTTTCCTCCAGGGGGTCTTTTGTGGGCTCTAGTGTCCCTTATATAAAAGTAAGCTGACAGGAAAGAGGGGAAAACATGCGGCAAATATCGCCGGGTCCGGGAATCGAACCCGCGTCGAGGCCTCCAGTTCTCTCTCGCCTACGCCACCACAGCACGCCCCTTAAATGACTGTTAAGCAAGACTTTTGACTCACCTTTCTGTCTGAGCTGGGATAAGACAAAACAGTGGATTTCACTCGCCAGCTGGTGGGGAAAGCACAAAATAAAGAGGACTTTAGATAGTGACACTAAAAAACAAACCGTTTACTAACAGAGAAAACAGAAATTTTCCTAAAACTTACATCCAGAAAGCTTGTCAGCAGACCGAGCAGCCAGCCTCAACAGGTTTCTGTCTGTTGCTCCAGGTAAAACTCTTCCTGTGAGGGACACGAGAGAAACTGCGCTTCTAAGAATCCCTGACGTCAAACTTTGAAGCCTAGCAGTTTTCTAAAGTTTAGAAAACGGACACTTCCGGACTTACCATAGTGTTTAAGAGCCTGTCAGAGTCGTAGCCTGAGTCACGGACTCGCTAGCAGCTCCGTCTTCACACAGCGGAGAAACTGACCAGCCGGGTCGCGAGCTCAAGATGCCTTCAGGCTCCCGTCATAAAGCTCCGACATTAAGCTTTTGGCTCTCCCACAACACTAGAGGCGCGATTTCTACAACACATTTAGTAGGATTTAAGCACGTTGCTCCATTCGCTCTCAAATCACGTAGGGGTTATATGTTTATTCGTCCCATCCGTATGGGGTAAATGTCCGATTTCTGTGGAGTTAGTTAGCTATCCCCCTGATAAACCAGCACGTCCAACAAGGCACCACAGCAGACAGTGATACTTCCTACTGAACCGTACCTCAATTTACAGTAACTTCCCTTCCCCGATTCATTGGTCAGACACACGCCCCATGACTGCTCAACACTAATGTCACAAATATGTGCACTGATGACAGGAAATACTTACATAATCCTTCTGAATAACACTCCACTTCCAGCGTGGGCGCAGAGCAGACAGAAGTTCACAAACTAAACAAAACCTAGAGTAGATTCCATTAAAAGTACAAATTAAAGCTGTAAGTGAATTAATTCTGAGCGATCGGATCCATGTAAAATTGCAAAGACTTTGAATATGCAACCCGCAGTAAAAACAAAAACAATAAAAAAACTTGATTAAAGTCAGAGAATAGCGGCAAAACAGTCACGACACATAGTTATGTAGTTTAAATCTCTGCAGGTTAATTTAGACCAGGTTATGCTCAATTCAAAGTGCCCTATTTCACACTGTTTAATCCATTCTACATTTTTACCATATAAATAATGATAATAATATAACATAAGTAGAGCATTTTATTAAATTCAAAGAAAGAAACGATGCACGCATTTAGCTGGGGACGAAGGATGCCCAAGACACAACTGTGACGTTTAACTTGTTCTTTTTTTTCTTTTTTTTTTTCTTTTTTTTTTTTAAAGTAGTTAATATTTTTACAATAAATATAAATAAAAACAGTTATCTCAGGTTCTGAATGCCAAAATCTCGGGGTGTTGAAATGTGTTGTGGCAACGCAAAATGACAGCATAACTTTCACTTTAAATGATATATTATTTATGTATTATAAATAAATTATATATGTGTGTATCTTACTGCTTCAAAATATGGGTAACGTATAACGCAGCGCTGTTCAATCGTTTTATTGAAACGACTGAACAATAAAACTTGGTGATTTGGGGCCAAAGACCCCAAGTTTAAAGTATTCCTAGGCAAAATGTTACCTTTCCCCCCTTAATTAAAAACTCCAAAACATTATTGTGAATTCTATCTCTTTACCTGCACAACAATAAATAAAACATGTAATATTTCCCGTTTCGCTTATCGTTTACAGTCATTTAACTTTTTGGCATCTCTGATCGGTGCCCTCCTCACCATCCAGGGCTGGCTCAAGACGTGCTATTTAAGTGGCTGCATAGGGCCCCCACACCACCAGGGGGCCCCCAAGAGCATGAGATTTTTTTTTAAAATGACATTCAATGCAACAAACTAAATGCAATTTTCATATTCAATTTTCATATTGTTTTATAGTTATTACATAGATAATGGTTAATCTCGTCCTGTTGATGGTTGCTGTCACTGTCAAGGAAATCTAAAATATCAAACTTGTTACCTTGTTTACTGTAAATTTAGTGTTTATCGGTGGATGTTACTTTCAAATAGTTTAAATAATATGTGAAATATTTTTCATTTTGACTTTTACTCCTGCAAGGTTAAAATCAATAGCCATAATAACACTGGTAGGATGGAAGCTAGATACAATTAATGCTAATGTGGCGGTGACGGCAGTCATCAACAGGAAACGATTCACCATTATTTGTGTAACTACTATAAAAACAAGAGAAATTGTTTTTCTATGTGTAATACCATTTAGTTTTTATTATTCAATGTTATTTTGGATAAATAAATATACATATCTATTATGCCAGCTTGGTGCTCATGTGGGCCCCCTGGTGGTGTGGAGGCCCTAAACAGTCACTCAACTCACAATGCCTTGGACCGGCCCAGACATGCTGACTTCTCATTCTGACTCTTCGTTTTTCTTTGTAACCATAGAGGCTTTGGTACTTCAGAGTTGTTGTTTTTTTAATCTCAGCAGTTTTGTGAGATTAATTTAATCTCACAAAACTGCTGAGATTAAATTACACACATCTGAGCTATGTTGGTTAATTTGGCAAACAGAGTAATTTGGCAACTGAAGATAAAAGGTTGGACTGGATTTTATTTTCAAGGACTAAATTAAAGCAGCCTGAATTCTATAGAACCCCACAATTTTCACATTATTTATTATTGTTGAATAATTTGAAAATCATGAATTCTCTTCCTGCTATTTTGCAATACATACTAAAATATGTTTGTCTAAGTGATGCAATCCCAATAAAACATACCCGCTTTGTGGTTTTATTGTGAGAAAATGGAAAAACGTTAAAGGGGTGTGGATAATATTGCGAGGCACTGCTTTTCCAGTTTAAATAATTCCCTTTTGACCACAAGAGGGCGGTGTTGATTTATGGGTTTGCATGTGCGCTCCACTTGGCTTTGGTACGAAGACACTTGTCACGGCCCAATTGAATTTACAGAAACTGTAGAAATGTAAATGTCAAAATGAAGGATTAGCTTAGCTCCTTTATTTTATTATGTTCGTTTGATCTTTGATGTCTTCGGCAAAAAAAAAAAAAAAAATTATGACGGAAGGGAAAAACAGCTTATAGTGGACAGTGAAACATTGCAGCTGCACAGTTTTTCTTAAGAGTAAAACATGGCTTCAATTACTGAATTCAAGCAAATCCAACCACACTGCACCTCTGGCATTCATTTCCACCATCATTACATGATGGGAAGCCCATTCTGAGGCCTAAACTTTGCAAAGGTTAGCTGTGGGAGGGGGCTTTTTTCTGAAAGCAACATCAGACGACTCAGCTGTTGTGGACTCTCACTTCAGTTGACTACTAATAAATGTCAGCCAGCCAGGTCTGTCCTTTTATTTTGTCTTCCTTTATGTATTTAGCCAGTGCTGATTATGAAATATTTCTAAGGATGCAAATGCAAACAAGGAGAAATGATGCAAAAGTTGCAATCTTTTCTGAAGGAACATTGTGTTTCCCACAACATTGTCCCAAATGAAGTCAGTCATTAATCATTTCAAATAAGTTTTCATTGTAAACATGAAGGGAGCAGAAATAAAGCCAGGCTGGAAATCTGGTGACAGTTGACCATCACCGCCTTCCTCTGCTGTGTTTGAGCAAATCGTCACGTGTGAGATAAGCTACATTTAAATCGTCTTGGCTTGTTACTAGGCTACAGAAAAAGGTTAGATTTACACTGCCGCTGAAAATGTGTTGACTTTTTCTGAGGCAGCTGCTGTTTAAAAGTCCAGTAATCTACAGGGAAAGGTCAGCTCCAGGACAAGAGGAAGATGCTTCCCAACCCAGTTTTTAGTCATCTCGTTCTCTGAAGATGCAAAACAACTGGACTCAAGTTTATGTGTTATTGTCTTCAAAATTTTGTGTGAAAAAGACTTGAAGCACATTGAAAAGATTCTTCAGATCACAATAAATCTCTCTGACCCCACTTTGTTGCCTCAGTGCAAGAAACACCCACATATAAACCAAAATGTACAGTAAGTACAATGAAACATTGGATTTAATTTGCACTTCAAAGGGATTTCATCTATTCTTTCTCACTGTTTTAACATTTAACATCTCTACTGCTGTGTATTCACAGCCCTTGAATTTGTCCACTGAATGCAGTCGTTGGCGTATTTTCTTGGCACTTTACTTGATAAATCAATACATAGTAGAACATCATTCAAAAGTGGTAGAAAAATAATAGTTGTAAATGTTTTTTAGAAATGAAAATCTGTTTAGCGGGAAGCATCGTCCATTTTCAAGTTCCTCCACAGAATAACAATGGGATTCAAGTCAGGACTTTGACATGGCAGCTGAGAACAAAAAACAAGAGTTGCAATTCAGACAAGTTCACTGAAATTACAGAAGATATTTAAAAAATATTCACTGTTCTCCAATGACCTCCACAGTTATCAGATCTCAATCCAATTGAGCACTTTTGACATGTGTTGCAAAGGGAGTGTCACATGACCACCTGGACTTAAATCCAGTTGATAGGTAAAAGATGGAGTCCAGTCGAGCCAAAGCGTACCTTATAAAGAAATGACAGTCTAATCAAATAAAACGACATTCGCACAGCTGCATTCGCAATCTGACCTGGTCGCATCGACGCTATCTCGCTCGTTGTTAGAAGTCTCACTGAACTGAATTACCAGTTAAATTACGAATCTGTTTCCCCACAAGCCCCTGAAACAAATCATCTGAATACATGAAACTTTGGGAAGAAGGCCAGAAGGATTATGCAATGATTACAGAGGTGCTTGTTCTTAAGATGAGTCATTTTTTCCCTCTTTTTCTCTCATAGATTACCGTTTTAAATTTAAATTTTTTACATAAATGGGAGTCTACACTGAGATTAAATTACACACAAATGGATTCTATTTAAATTTGTAAAAACAAAACAGTTATAAAGCAAATGTCCTTCTCACTCCCCCTCAGTTATGGAGTAACCAGTCACATAAAATCCCAGTAAATACTCTGACATGGCAGCAGTTACACTAATACAGCTCCTTCACCCTATAGTTTCAAGGTTAATTCGGTTTTTATTGATTTCTGTTTTTCCAGACCCGAAGAAGTGGGTGGAGCTAAAATTAAATAACAGGCCGCTATTGGCTAGGAGCTGATGCGCACGTGCTCCTTCTCTCCGCCCGTTGACTGGGAGTTCACAGCGCTCGAGCCACGGCAGCGACAGCGTCCAAACCAAACCGCCGTGGAGCAAAAACTGAGCCGTTGTCCCGCAGACTGACAAACTGCAGCTTCTTATTTTTTAGACCGACGGAAACAGCGGCCATGGAGGAGCAGGCGCGTTTCTTCTTCTGGGCGCAACTTCTCGCAGCTTGTCTGGTGTTTGGGGTGAAAGGTAAGCGGCTCGCGCTATAACAGTTTTCGTGTTTGTTTACAGTTCAAACGAGCTCATTAACACCCAGGACGGCTGTGGTTCTGCTCGAGTGATGGAGTAGTTTTTTAAAGTTCTTCCAGGTGTCTGTCTTCTCCAATTAAGTTAATGAACTCGCTATAAAACCCCGGGAGACCGTGTTTTACTTATTTCTTTGATAGTGGAGACTCAGTTTCAGGTCGCCAAATCATTAATTCAGTGGGGGGGGAAATGAACTAGTTATGAGCTGTAAATGTGCACTGATGAGTAGAAGGCGCAAATGTACAATACATGTGAGATATTCAACACATACACGCAGTTTGTCCACCACATTTTATGAAGGCTATAACTTACCATCGCGTATTTTGAGAATTGTTTTAATAGCAATTAAATAATTCAGTAATTAAAACACTTTAGCAACATGGATTACAGGATAATAAAAGCCTGTTGGTATTTTTGTGCATTGACCCCCTTTTTTTAAGCAGCAGTAGACAGGCAGGCTGTCTATTATTCGTCTCCAGTTTTAACCTCCTGCCTTTGGCATCTTGGTTTTGTTTGTATTTCCATGCATTGAAGACATTTAGGCCAATGAACAAAAGGTAAAACGTCTCGGCTTCCCCCTAACCCCCTCGCTTCCATTTGTGCTTACCAACATACCAAGGAACAGGAAGTTCTTTCTTAGGATGATGGATTTTCCAAATGTCATGCTGTCAAAGCGAGGAATACACAACTTGGTTGTGTATTTCTCACCAGATGTCAGCCTGTGGCTTTTCCTCCTGCAGCGACCCAAGCTCCTAAAGTCTCCTTGTTTGACATGAAGCGTGCTGTAAACCCCCCCATCGCCAAATCCCATTTTTGATCAAGTTTTGTTGTAGAGTGAGCCTTTTATGGCTTGTTTTCTTAATCTCAATACTTTTTTTTTTACTTACCCGTTGATTAGCTCTAAGTTGGCGTTTCAGAAGAGACCCCATTTAATTTCCTCAACTGAAGACTCAGTGCTTTAGGTATCTTAGTTACCTGTTTAGTTTTTTTTCCTTTGAAACGATGGCATGAAACCCAGAGGACTCCAGAGGCACGGGATGTCTCTGAACATGTTTTTTTGGTTTTGTTTTTCTTTCTCTGGCGGTTCATAGGTGACAGTTATTGAAAAATAGGTGTGGTGATAAAAGATTAGTCATATTTCCTGGATTCTGTTGTTGGATCTTCCACTCCTAACAAAGTTGACATTTTAGCCTGGAGGATGACAGATGGGAGTGATGCGTCGCTATTTTGTCCTGTAAAATGCATACAGGGCAATTATGTAGAAGGAAGAGCTGATTGCATGGTTTAACGTTGTGTTCAGCAGGTTGTAGGTTGCCTGTCTGTTGCTTTAGCTGCTGAGTGGAGAGAAGTGGAAAGCTGTGTTCTGTGTCAGGGCTGAGACAGTTCTTTTTATTTTTTCCCTCACAACTGAAGCACTTTTGTTGGCTAAGTGAACCAGGGCTAAAAATAGCCTAACATTAGACCAATGGGAAAGCTTCAGCATGCTTTTGTGTATAATCTTTACTTGTATGCAGGTATATATGAACCATTCTGTATTAAATTTGGTTGAAATTCACTTGATGATTAATAAAGATATGTTCTAATTGGCAATATGTCACCCAAGTAATGCTGACCTCAGTGTGTCAAGCAGCGGAAAGCACACAGGAGTTTAATTTCCTGCTAATATAATAATGTCTGTGCTTGACCGTTACTCCGAACATCGTGCATTGATTAGTATGTGGGTTTATAAAGCATAACTCTTGAGCTTGGTTTTTGCTGCACAAGTAGTTCCTTAAACTGCCGCTAGCTACACTGCTCATGTTTCTGTGAATGTCGGTGTATCTGTATCTGGAGATGAATGAGATGTGGCTGTAAAAGTGAAGACCTCAATCCACGTCTTCAAACATTGGAGCAACAAACACCTTAGACTTGGGAGCTGCTACGTATGCGGCATTTTGGGAAAATTGCACTCACCAATTTTTTTTATTTTTTTATTTTACAGAAGAGTTATGGATTCAACTTGTTGGACTAACAGAACTTCTTATGAACTTTGTGTTGCTGTGCTGGTGAAGGTAGCTGCAGATTGTCCAAACAAAAAAAACCCCAAAAACAATTAATTATCATCCTATTTCCTGTCGTCGTCTTCGCCAATAGTAACATTCGGTTGTTGATCATATGTGACTTGTGACATGAAAAAAAAAAGTGTTTTGATAGGGCTGAAAAAAACCACCTCATGCCACCGCAAAAACTTTTATCAAAAAAACTTGTTTTTTTTTCCCACAAGGCCTCAGTGTTTCCATTAAGAAGATTTATTTTTATAGTTTCATTGATAACCAGCTTGTGAGACCAAATCTAAAAAATAAAATAAAATAAAATCATATTGTATGATTGTTAAATAATTTAGTTTTATTGTATGGAATAGGTATTTGATAGTATTGGCTAAAGTTTATTTGGTTTATAGTGGCTTGATCTCATCTGACCTCCTGACCTTCTCCTGCCCCTCTCTTCTGGATCCTCCAGTGGCTCATTGGAAAACTTCAAACGGACCTGGATTGGATTGAGCGGAGGGACTTAGGTCTCACTACATCCATGACTGTGTACTGTGTTGCTAATGGTAACCAGATACTGTGGGGAGAAACTGTGGGAAAAAAGTTTTCACAATTGACTTAATCAACTCAATTTTCAGCAATAACATCACAATTAAATATCTTCCAGATCTTGTGCAGCCCTTAGTGCGTCTTGTGGTTGTGTGAATCAAATATGAATATTCCAACAACAGTTCTGACTCAGCCCATCTGCCTCTGATGGGATTTCCCTCCAGGCCTCTGCCTTTTTCAGCACTGATCGCTTTTTTCCCCCTTGTCTCTCGATACTAGATTTTCTTGTTTTCTTTCGCCCTTCATCTCATTTCAATATTGAACAGCTTCCTTGATCAATATTTTATCACAGTGTGGAATATCTTCTAATTTTGGATACTTTATTAGTATCTGTCACCCCACTTTCCAATCTGCTGTGTTCAATATTTTACATGCAGCCATGTGATATTTTTTTATTTTTTTATTTTTTATTTTTTTTTTACACAGCCAGGCAGCACTTGAATCAGAGATCACAAATTGTTCATTCAAACCAGTTCAGTTTAGATATAACAAGAAAGAGGAAATCAGCATTAGCTTTTATGGTTTGAAAAGAAAGAAAGAAAAAACAAGGTAGTTTTTGAAATGTTTTCATTCCCGGATCTTATTCAGATCCAGCTCTTCAGAGGAAAGTGTGTTGTGGCGTTGCTGGTGCGTGACTCCGCTGTGTGTATTTATAGACTTTTAGAGCAGGAGCAGATGGCTGTGCTCTGGAGTTGCATTCACAGATTACAGAAAGCTCACCTGCAGCTGGAGTCCTGCTGATCTCAGAATATGTACAAAATAAAAAAAAAAAGCTTTACTCTTAATTTTAGTTAATCCTCAGTAAATTCATTTCCTGTTACACTTCAGGTTTGACTCCCTTCCCCTGAAGCTCCCTGCTGCTTTCTAGCTGGTTGTTAGACTAAATGAGCGCCACAGGCTGCCTGTACGCACGTCAGCACGTCTTTAACGGCTTCCACAAGGGCTGAGAGTTAGGGTTACGAATGCAGGCGACACGACACTTTCTCCCTGGCTTTCTGGAACACTGAGTCCTGCGCTGTCCTGTTTGTTTGTGTGGCCCAGCATGACCGTGCAGAGAGCAGAGCGCGTTGCTGCGTAATGCGAAGACTGGCTTACTACTGCGTGTTATTCCCGCTGTCGTAATAATGGAGCTTCCGTTCTTCACATATTTTCCTTTCTTTTACGTTTGTTCTGTCTCCAGCTGACATCTCAGATCTCACCAGAGAAGCATCAAGTGTTTCAGATACTCAAATTCAATTTAAAAATCCCCTAGGGAAATTAAATAAAGTATTCTATCACATTATTGGAATCAGAAGGCAGGTACTAGCTTTGATAGGCTCTTCAATAAAGGAACCTAACAAAAAGGTTTACATGTGTAGCTTGGTATGATTTTTTTTTTCCCTTTTAGTTGAACCACTGATTATTTTTATTCTTAAAGGGGCATTATTATGTAAGACAGAGTTTTTAGCTTTACGTCGTGTTATGTTGTTCCATCATCTTAAACGTACCTGGAATACTGCCTTGATTCTTTTATGCATGTTTAAGAAATCCTTGAATCTCCCATGGCAACCATTCAGCTGTGCAAAACGCCTGGTAGGACCTAGCTCCGCCTTCGAGGCACAGCTCCTCCTCAGAGCTTCAGTTTCTAAGCTTCCATCTCACAGAGCAGTCTTCCCCCGTTACTAATCCACTCAGCTCTTTCAGACTAGCCAGCAGCAAATAGCAAACACCTGGTGGAACTACCTGAGCTCATAACAGTTAATTGATTCCTTTATAAGGTTTTAATTTTAAATAAATCAGCCTATCTGCTTATTTTTTCGTAGAACCTAGCTAAATGTATTTTAAAAAAGGGATATTTTCAAATTTCTTGTCAACTTTAAACATTTTTTAACTCAAAAACACGACGGGCCACAGGATGAATGACTGCCCTAGCATCCAACCAAGTTTTCTGGGGGAAACCTTGAAGCACAAATAACGGTCCTTCGGTCTCAGTACAGTTAAATAACCATAAACAATACCTTTTTTTTTTTTTTTTTAAACAGTGGACACACCAAAAAACAAAATGAGTCAAAGCTGGGCAAAGTTCTGACTTTTGACAACTTCCAGTTTAAAGGTCTATTCAGTTTAAACATACTGAGCGGGATGTGGTCATCGGGCCGCTGTGTTGAGTCACTCGTAATAACATCCTCTGCAATCTCACACAGAAAACATGCTCCGTGCCGGGCATCATTCAGAAAACATTTATCTTGATTACTGCAGCCAAGAACAACTCCCCCCGTAAAATAAACTGCCAGCATAATATCCTGGCTGCTTTCCTAAAGCTTAGATCTGAATGTTTTAAAACCATCATGCGCAAATGCTCCTTTAGCAACTTAGAGTCTGGTTTTGGAGAGTCGCATAACATCCCTAGCCTGTGTTTGGTTTGTGTGTCTGGTGACTGTGTTGTCACTTGCAGCTAGCTCTGCTTGTTCTGGTATTTTCTTGGGTTGAGGCTAACTGGAAACGGCTCAGACCATGACTCATAATATGGACAGAGAATAACACAATGCCTTCTGGAAATGGCTTTTCCTGCCAACTATAACTCTGCATACCTTCCTAATGGTGGTCAGGACCGAGCCGGCACAACACTGGGTGCCTTCTTAACTATTTGGACAAATGTGTGTTTTTTTCTTTAGTATTAGGTCATGCCCATATTTAGCTGAAAATGAATTACATGATGTCTTTTTTTTTTTTTTTTAAATTGTGGTTTTAAAATAAAAAAAAGACATAGCATTTAGGCTGTGTACACACAACAACTAGGCCTGTTGCAATAAGCAATAAATCAGTTAATCGGATGGTAAATGAACATTTGCATGATTTTTCTTTTTTTTTAATCTTTTCTCTCTTTTTCTACAAAAAATTAGATGACAAAAGTCTTTGAGAATGTGTCTTGCATTATTATGCCATTACCATTATATTACTTGAAAATTGTCTCAAAAAGACGTTATTGTTTATCGCAATAACTTCTGGGACAATTTATTGTCCAGCAAAATTTGTTGTGACAGGCCTAATTGTGACCCACATCCAACTCTTTCATAGCAGTCCAAATGGCCCAATTCCGAAATAAATAAATCCGATTTGTGCAACTTTCCTATGTGGAACTAAATCGGATATGTATCCGTTTGCTTTCAAAGCTTCTGGGTTCTGAAAGGTCATGTCGCATGTTATACAACTTTTGTGTCATTGACACGAGACCTGCATCATAATTCTGTACCAGAAGAAAAACGAGATGCAATAAATCCAGATGTGAACAATTGCTGAAGCAACTACAATTATTACCAAAGCAAATTATGAAAGGTTGGTTTTGACTTCGCATCCAAAGGGGCTTCTCTATAGAAATTGCAGTCAACTCTCCACAAAAAGCCCCTTGCTATTTGTTGTGCTTACATTTTCTTGTGACAATACTGTAATTTCCCTTTGGTAAACAACTTTAAAATCGATCCATAGACGGCAGCGTCCATTATTATTTCCACAAACATTACAATCTATGACGCCTATCATCTTCTTCTGCGCATACGAGTTGTTTTGGGGTGACAAACCTTTCACACACAAGTCTGATTGCGGTGACATTTAATGAGTAATATGAACAACTACGCAAAAAAAGATCGTATTTCGGCGAAAAATTGGATTTTAGCATCAAGACCTGCTGTGTGAACGTAGCTTAATTAGGCTAATTTATCCACAAATAGGACATTTTTCTATTTTTTGCATTGACAAAAATATAGAGTATCTATTTGCATGCATCTATGCATTTAATATATGTTTTTAGCAAACAAAACTTAAACTTTTTGTGCATTTCATTTGTGGTAAATGAAGAAATCCCCTGAAATGTAAACTAGCCTCCGCCTTAAACTGAATCACCTTTATTGTGAGACAAGCTTCTCGTTTCTCGTTTCCCGTGAAAAGAGAACAAGCCATAAACAACCCAGGCAACTGTGTAACACGACGGCTTATATTTTAAACTGAGAATCATTCTTCATCATTTGTGTGGCTTTACGCAGGTTTTTCTCTATTCCTCATTTTATTCGTGTGCGGCATTTACAGACGGTCTCATCATTTTGGGAAATTTCGAAGATGCTTTTGGTGGTTTTGTTCTTGGCAGACAACTTTTTACCGTTTCATCGCTAATTTAATTTCCTGGCTGGGAGCTGACTTTACCCCCTCAGTTTGTGCAGACCACAAACATTTACAGAGACTGTTAAATAAGCCGAGCAATCTATCTAGATCTTTTTTTTCTTCTTTAATACAACAACCTGGATCGGATTGTTCCAGAAATCCGTTTTAGTTTCCTGAAGGGAGCTGGCATCGGAAGGGAGGTTTCATTCCTCCCTGAAGATAAACAAGCAGCAACTTTTCAGATAAAGATGAGTTGTTGGGTCAATGGCGGGAGAATCCCATGAGATGTGAACGTAGTCGACCGGCCTTGACATTGGATACATCTCTCATATCTCACCATATCCACAGGAAGTGCTTCTCTTGGATAAACCAAACAAGATGCTTCCAGAGAGGATCTCTTCTCTCTCTTACTCCATCAGCAGTGTAGAGCTGTACACCAGGCATCTCCAAAATTCTTGCTAAAATATTACTTAGGTCGTGTGTATTGCTTTACAAAGGGTAAAAACAGAAAAGTGTAACAAAACACATATTTGTTTGTAAGATTTATTTTTTTAATTGACTTTTCTTTGAAAATGTTTTCATTCATCTATACCAATAGATTTTGACTTACTGCCACTCTTGCTGTTTAAAAGTGTAATTAAAATGAATTGGTATATATTTTTTGTTTTGATATCAATATCTCTACTGGTCCTGATATTAAAAAAGTTCTAGATCAAATCGGGTATCGGTGACAATGTGCCCAAACCATAAGGTCAGATCTATTCAGCCTACTTCTATGCTTTTGTTCTCCGAGGGACATCAATTGCACTTTCTGAACCGTTTGAAAGAAGGTTTGTTGCAGGTTTTTTTTACATGTTTGACCAACATAACAATCTATTTTAGTCAGTTTACACTGGCTGTTGTAGTCCTAGTTGCACTGACTGAACAAATTAAAGTTGTTTCTACATGTTTCACCAAACTTGTGAAACTTGGTGTATTTAAGTGCTGTACTGGTGCAGAGTTACCAAACTTGTTTCTAAACTTGTAATTCAGCCTGTTTGCAAAAAAGAAATATTCAATTCAGTGCTGTTTTTCAGTATCGGAAGTGAAAATATTGGATTGTTGGTTCCCTATTGATAACTAGAATCAACTGGAACGTGAGAGTGATTGAACTGAAATGACTTGCCTTGAGATGAAAGGTGTTATGAATTGGTGCTGTACTGTATAAATTAAACTTAATTGGCTTCTTTTGAAAGCGAAATCAGAGAGCTTCCTTCTAAAACAAACAGCTATGCAAAAATGTTTTGCAAAGTTGCATTTCAATAAACCACACAGTTTCGGTCCTGTCTATTATATATGAATAATATTGATGTTTTGTCATGACCCGTAGCACCATGTTTGGAGAAACTCAGGCCCTTACTTAGACATTTGTGTATATGTGAACCAGAGACTCTTAAAGATGATCAGATCACTTTAAATTTCAACCTTTGTTGCTTGAAAAAATAAAAAGCATTTATAGTGAAGCCATTTTTATATCTTCTTCCCAAATCTCCATTTCTTTGTCTGGACTGTTTTCCACTGAGCTGAAGAGCTGCTGAATGACGGGGAGCAGAAGGTAAACACAAGCCATGCTCAGAATCATCTTCTGAATGTTGATAGGGATGATGACCACACAGCATGAAAAAAACTGATTCATAACAGATGTCAAACTTCTTTTTGTCTTATTGGCAGGTGCCCGATAGATTGAAACATTTTTGAATTTCAGTCGTAGTAAACACCAGGCCAGCTGTTAAACTTCTCAAGCTTGACAGAGTTATGCAACAGAACTGAGATCCCAACTGGGTCATCAAATCTACAATAGATTAACTAAAAGACAAATAAATCTGTGGTTGGCACTGGTCCAGTCAAAGGCCAAAAACATACCTGAAGTGTTGCTTTGATTCTTTCATGGATGTTTGAGAAATCCTTAAATCTCCATGGCAACCATTCTGCTGTGCAGAATGCCTGAGTGGACCTAGCCCCACCTTCGAGGACAAAGCTCCTCCTTGAGAGGCTCCAATTTTCTGAGCTTCCACCTCACAGAGCAGCCCTCCCCATGATGCCTTCACTCAGCTCCTTCAGACTAGCCAGCAGCAATTTGCAAACACCTGGTGGAACTGAGCAACTTCTGAGCTCATTATAGAAGCTACTTTTCAGAGCAATTTAGGTGAAAACATTGCTAATGGGTTAATAGAGGAGCAATGTTGTGATGACTTCCTGAAGGTGGAGTTCCTGAAAGAGCAGGAGTTTTTAAAGGGACAGAGGCCCAATTTCAAGGTGTTAAATTATAAAGTCAAATTTCTTTTATGTCATATTAGATACAGTATATGCAGCATTTTTAGAACTAAAGGTAACAATTACTTGATTGTACAATAAAATAGCACAATGTGCATGGAAAACACATTTAAAAAGAGAGAGCCACAGTGCTTGCTCTGCTGTAAATTCTCAGTTATTTTTCTCACTGTTTGGTAAATTTGTAAAGACCAGAAATCTGAAATTGATTCAGTTCTTAATGTTTTCAAATGGAACCTTGGAGCCTCTTCTTTTCTATTTTCTCTCCACTCAGCTTTATGTGACCTGATTTTCCTCGTCAGAGAGAACTGCCAGATTGTCAACTTCATGTCATGCAGCAGCTGCCTGCTGGTGGAAGTACCCAGTGTTTGTTGTTTACAGGGTGGCGATGGCTTACTCAGCTGTTCACACTGTTACACTCAACCTATACCAGGCCAGTCGTCATTTAGCCCAACAATGCAGCAGCATGGAATACAACAGAACAGAAAAAGGGTGGATTTTTATGTCATTGTTTGCTCCTTAATCTGATCTCAAAACTTAAAATTAAATGCATATATATTTTAGTTTATGCCTAAACTATGAAAATGCATTCTACCTACAAGGCTGAAATCTCCAATAAATATAATTTTCTGGTCCAGAACTCAAGTCCTGGAAATATCGCATTAGGAGTGGGCATTTATCGTATTGCTTATCATTTATTGTAAAAAAATAAAATAAAATAAAAAATGTCTCGTGATATGAATGTGCTTTATTTATGCTAAATAACAAATCAAAACCGACAGTATTATTGGAAAAGTTATTCTTACTATTTTCTCCACTTGTTTATCATATGCTACTACTATTTGAGGTTTTGGTGACATAAATGACTTTTTTTTTTTTCTTAGTAAGTGGCGACCTGTAGAAGTCTGTTTCAAATGGGATTTCTTTTTCTTTTTTTCCAGGAGTAGTATTTGTGGCTCTATAAATGCTGTGCCATGCAGTCATGGCCATACATTTACCTTAAAAAAGAAGTCATAATTTTTTATCATTTTTATTGCAATAGCACCGCAAAATATCACAATAAAATTCTAAATCCATATCGCCCACCCCGATATAGTATACAGAGTGTAAGATTTTCTTGGTGTCGCTCTGCTTGCAGGTGACCTCTGTGAAGTGAACGTTTGTAACCACGGGGGAACTTGTGTAACCGGCACAGGGACTCCGTTCATTTGCATCTGCCCCGACGGTTTTTCAGGTGAAACCTGCAACGAGACTGAGACAGGTACGTTAATTCCCCTCATTCACCCACCAGATGTTTAATAATAACATTAATTTAAGGCATTCGGGGCTCCTAACACTTTTAAAGAGAGTTCACATGATGACTTGCTTTGCTTTCACGTTCTTTTTGCTTTGTTCTCGTCCTAAAGGGCCTTGTAGCCCCAACCCCTGTCAGAACGACGGCGTCTGCGAGGCGACTGGCCAGAGCCGCCGTGGTGACGTCTTCACAGAGTACGTCTGCAAATGTCAGCCCGGCTATGAAGGAGTCCACTGCCAGACCAGTAAGACTGTGTTCCATTTGAAATAGCTTTAGCATTAACGTAATGTTTATTTGGAAGTTTTTGGGTAATAAAAAGTAGACGTTTTGGTTGACAATACAGTTTTTGTGTTCCTGTGGTCTGATTTAAAAGAAGAAAAAAATTAAAACTGTCTTTCAGTAGTGTGCTACTGTGCGTTTGTTAAATTGGTTGTGAAAGTTTTGGATAGCGGTGTAGAATTACAGTGAACCCCTGCTTATTCACAGTGCAGGATTTTCAGATTTTTAAACTCTAAATTAAAATTGTCCAATTCACAGATTTTTTGTTTTGTAGAGCTCGTCTAAAGTATTCGACAGAAAAAGCAGTTTGGGAAGCTGAAATACATAAGCATAATGCTACTTGATAAGTTATTGGTTGCTGTTTGAAAGCAGGCAGTCCTTTTTCTTGCTGTTGTTGAAGGGGTGTTACAGCGTGTTTAGTGTGATGAACAGGAAGGGTGTGTAGTCAGTACTATTCCTCTGTTATTGGTCATATTTACACACACAAACGGCTGTTAAATACAGAAAATGCTGACTAGAAATAATTTTTCCACCGCTGCTATGGCGCCCCGTTTAGCACAGCCCCCACTTTTTGGGACACTGGGATGATTGTAGATGTTAGTTTCAGCTATTTAGGGATAGTTATACTCTCTAATCTCCATGAATATCAGGGGTCCACTGAACTGTATTTTTAAAATGATTGTTTATTAATCCTTTTTAAATGCAAACTGCACCATTTTGACAAATTTCAACTTTGCTATAAGCAAATGCTGTCTTATTTTGGCTGAAAAGCAAGTTTAAAAATGTGAAAATGGTCTCTTCACAATTATGACAGGTCCTGGTTTATTTGTTACTTTACACAGTAATTGTGCATTTCATTTTGTAGATTAAAGTTGGAGGTTTTCAATTCATAATAAACAAAAATATAATGTAGAGATTCCTGCTCTGAACATCAGCTACTGCGCCATCTCCACTTCCAAAATCCAACATAGCTGTCCATACCTATCAAAACTTGCAGTAAATTTTGAATTACTTGTACTTATTGTCTTGCATAGCAGTAAACCAGTGAAACACAAAGTTCTATACAGCTTGTATTTGTGAAAATGGTGTTTAGAAGCAAATAATACATTATTGATTTGTCTTGTTAAGAACAAAATACTAATAACTGCTCCTCCTGACCTGCAACTGGAACATTGACTTGGATTTGCTGTCTTTCCCACATATGACCTCTAGAAAGGTGGCGGCTGTCCTCTTGTTTCTGTACTAAGACCGCTTTGGTTCACTCAGGGTCATCTCAACAGCACATGGGAACGGTAGAAACATTTGCTGCACAAGCAGACAGATGGCTGCCGTTTACTTGAAAAACAGCAACCAAATGTGCACTAAGAATAAAATTTGTCAATCACTATATCAGACAAGCTCAAGTTTGTTCTGTTTGATCATGAATTTCTTTCCCTCCCAGGTGTCCCGCGAGCAAATTTAAACTCTACAAAAGGTAACTGTGGAAATGCAGCTTGAGAAGCAATTGCCATGTTTGTGTGTGTGTGTCTGCCTTGCTGTCTCTCTTTTCCTCTTCAGATTTGGATGTTCTTTTGTTTTCTTGGCTGCATGGAGAGGTGGTGGAATACCAAGAACACACACATAAACACAGATGGGATAATTACCAGGTACAGCTTTATCTCTCACAACAAGGAATTGTTCGCGAGCCAAGGCGAGGAGTTAAAATATGACGGTTATTTCATTCTCGCCTCATACTGGCGCCTGAGCCAGTTAAGTCCCTTCCTGTTATCATCCATTTTAAACCAGAATCCCTAGAGCACAACTTGGATTACTCTCATTTAACTTTTTAAATACAACCCAACTATCCCTTTGCCCTTTTGCTCAACCGCAAAAGCCACAAATCACAGCTCATTAAAATCTGTTCATCCACAAGTCAAATTTACTGCTGGATTAACAGGCCTCTTCAGAGAACTTGTTTCCACTAATTGGCTGAAACCTTCCCCTCTAATAATATGAAGACTTAATGCGGCAGTGCTGAGTCAGGGGAAACTCTGATGTGGACTACAAGGTCGGGGAGGGCTCAGCGTCCGTTGAGACGAGTGACAGCGGAAGTGCTCTTTGTTGGTGGTTGGGGGTCATCGGTTGGCATCAGACTCTCAGGATATAATAGGTAGAAAAATCACTGAGGCAAAAAACTTTAAACAAACAAATATATATATATATATATATATATATATATATACAGTATATATATATATATATAACTAGAGGTGCAAGGAGATGTCATACAAGATCTTGCAATATTAATACATCACAATATTCCTTGTTAGGGTAAAGGCTATCACCTGTTGTGGCTTTGCCTGAAAAAGCTGTAATGTGAACTACACTCGCATCATTTGTTTGGCTCAATTTGGGTTTTCTAGTTGGAACTATACATGCAACAGAGAGACAAGACATGAAAAATGTCAAAGTACTCCAAGTTGTTTAGATGTAAAAAGAGGCAGAAAGCATCACTATGACAACCACTGGATGGATGCGTAATGGTATGTTAAGCTACATAACAATCACAACCCACTATCAGTAGCAACTGGGAAATAAAGTACTGCAGGCCGTGCATATAAAACAACTGTCCTTAAGTCTGAAGAGATGAAAACGAATCAGAAATGAAACATCGGTTTGTTGAATTTGTGACAACAATCTATAAATATGCAGCACAAAAGCCTTTTTAAGCACAAATTTGATCTTTGAAGTTTTCTCGAAAGTAATATTAAAATCTCGACTCATTCTCGTGAAATAAGTGTTGTCTTGGGAGTTTTAGGTATTGCAACCCCTCCACCCCCTTTTATAATAGAAAATAATTTTATTATTCGTGCATTTGCTAAAATAACTATTATTGTAGTTATAATAATATGTGGAATGTTTAAATATTTTTGCTGTGTGAAAAACACAAAGTGCTGTCTGCAATTTAGTGGTTTTCAACTTCCTATTGTATCGAGTCGCATCCCTTTTCCACAGTGCAAGAGAAGAGTCGCTCTTTAGTCAACCAATTACAGAAAGAACAGTTTGTTTCTGTGGGCTCTGTTCCTTCAGAGTGAACAATTTGTTCAGTTTCTTTAGTTATATTTTACATGACAGTTAAGAAGACAAAATCTGAGGAAATTTTTTTTTTAAAGAATTCAAAATGGACTGGAGTAGAGAGCGAGAAGTGACCGTGTTTGGTCTATTAGGATTTGGTGTCAACTGTGAAAAATATGTTCAAAAGCATTTTAGATCAAATGTTTTTGTTTTTTTTTCATCCCTTTTTAGAAACAGATCAAGGGAAAGCAAATCTGAGAGAAAATGCTTAATCACGTGTTCGCCACGCATCCCACAGACACCACTCATGATCTCATGTACAGACTGTTTTATCATACACACACGCACACACTGTTCATCCCTCACACAAACGCAGCCAACAGAAAGTGGCGGTCCACAATGAATGTCGGGAACGTCAGCTCTGCTGCTGTTGCCAGGCGAAAAAGGCGAACATGGAGGCGGAAAGGTGAATTAAGTCTGCCCTCTTTACAGTGTCACACTCGCTACTCGGGTTTGACTGCGGCGTTTCTGACCTCCCTGTCAAACTGGGCTGAGTGCCTCCATGGGTGGCAGAGGGAAGGAAGTGCGTTCAAGAGCATGTTGGAAAAGAGAGAGAAAGAGAGAATGATGCCACTAGCAGCTCACTTCAAGCCAAAGCAGATGGATGGAAACAGTGAGGGAAGGATCCTTCTTCCTGTTTATGATCTTCTGAAGCCAAAAGTTTCAGAGTGGCTTCAGGCGCATATTTACTTTTTGGAAGTCGCCAGATAGTGTGTATGAATGTACTAATCTCTCAGCAGATTTGGGGAGAGTTTTCACTCCTCCCAGGATGTGTGTGTGTGTGTGTGTGTGTGTGTGTGTGTGTGTGTGTGCGCGTGCGTGCGTGCGTGCGTGCGCGGGCAGACTGGGCTCCGTGGTCCCTGATGAATACATACAGGGTGTTGGCATGCGATCTCGCCCCGTCATGGTCCGGATGGAGAGGGCATGAGCGTTTCCTGGTTTATTTTGTCTGAGTTAAATACCCTCTTAACGTGGAGAACGCGAAACTACATCAGCTGGACTTTAATATGTTGTTGCCCTTTAAGTAGTCGGCAACTAGAAATGCAATATTTCTTATTTTTACCTCAAAAAGGTTTAACTTTTACACCATTTCAAACAAAAAATGCATCCACATTTTTACAAATCGCAAAATTATAACAAGTTTTGCTGGACAATAAATTGTCCCAGAAGTTGTTGCGATAAACGATAATGTTTTGTGACTGTTTTCAAGTAATATAATGGTAACAGCATAATAATGCAAGAACTCATTCTCAAAGATCAATAAACTATTTAAATTCTAATTAACATTTAACACTGCAACTGGAAGACATTAAGTATTCGAAATAAACATAACAGAAACGATAGATGACTTCAGCTTCTAATCATCAGCCTCACAGAGCAGCCCTCCCCTACTCAGCTCCTTCAGACTAGCCAGCAGCAATTGGCAAACACCCGATGGAACTGCAAATCTGCTGAGGTGTAGCAGCCACTTCTTCTGTTAAAAATATTGTTAAAGGCTTAATAGAGGAGCCATGTTGTGATGACTTCCCGAAGGCGGAGTTTCAGCAAGAGCAGGAATCTTTTAAAGAAACAGAGGAACAAATTCAAGACACAAAATTACAAAATCTAGTTTCTTTTGTCATATTTGGTGTGCACAGCGTTTTTATAGCAACTGAAAGTTAAATAGTTTCATAATTGTGCTTAAAAATGGCACTATGTACCTGGAAAATGCATCATACGGCCCTTGTTAAAAGTTTGCTACACTGTTTTTGTTGTTGTTTTCTTTTAGTCTTGCTCTTCACAAGCACTATGCAGGATCAGGTTTCCAGCAAGGCCCTGAGCTTACCACTGGTTTTTCACTTCATACAGAGAAAAAAAAGTAGGTTAGTGGATTAAATTTAGGAGCTTATGAAATGAAGTTTTAGCTCAATCCTATTGGAGCAGAGAGGGGTTCAGCTTCACCTGAGGCTCATGGGATATCTTTTTTTTTTTTTCTTTCATTTTATTAAATCACATTACATTCATAGTGGGCAACAAACATTGTGACAACTTTTTCACAATGTTTGCCTTTCGATCAAAATTATGGTGCAATGTTAGGTTTTAAAAATTCTTCAGTCACTACGTAGCATTTTTGCAGGCAGTTAATCAACCTCAACAAGTGGAGTCATGCCGTTTGATATTCTGATATTTGACTTCAACAATCCAGGCCTTTTATTTTGTGTATTGTTGAAAATTAATTTTATCAATAAAGTATTGCTGTAAACACTTGAATATTCCCTCTGTGTTTTAGTTAAAGGAAGCTGGACTCTCCGTATCTGAATAACCAGTGTGCCTAATTATCCAGAGCGTGCGGCTGCACAGTTCAAAATTACTACAGTATATCCGTTCTATGATGGGTGAAAATAACTGTTTGGACACAGAGCTATTTATAGAGGCAGTGTGTGGGCGGTAAGATGAAACTGTGTGTGTGTTTTTGCTGGTTAGAAACATTACATCTGTCTCCCTGGTTGGCTTGTGCGCTTTACGCGGCAATGACGGTAACCAATAGGGATTGAAGCTGGAAGATGTGTGTTGAAATGTCCTCTAAAGTCCCTCAGTTTTAGTTGTACACGCAACTAAAACTGAGCTTTTAAAAAAAAGTGTTAAAAGTGTTCAAAGCAGTTTGTCAAAGGTTGCATGGGTGAGAAATTTCTTTACTTTTCCTAATCTGAATATTATTTTGGGGGGGAAGAACTATTGGTGCTTACGGGCGCCACCAGGGGTCTATGGAAGGAATTGCAGGGGAAAAATTAGCACATTGTACGCTGCACTAAAATTTTCCCTAAACACATTCTGTTTTTAGTTTTCCTTATATAATCATCTGCTTAACCACATGATCTCTTTGTGCAGCTGGACCTTTCAGACTGCATCAGTTTTACAAGAATACATGAAGTCACTAAAGAAGAAATAATCTTGCTTCACTAACCCTCTTTTCTCTGCAGCTGTGGTCTTCCTGGTTTGGCTTCGGCTGCAGTGCCTTCCCAAGTTATTCGTGCACAGTGAACGTTTTCACATTTAGCCATTTAACAGCCACAAACTTCAATAGATTCATTCTATTTTTGTTTGTTCGTACATCCTTACAATGACGCTTTTTAAAAGAAATTCTCCTCCCTTGTTCTTGTATCCCTAAATAAAACCCAGTATAGATTCCTTCGACAAGACAATGAGTCGTGCATTCTACAAATCTGCTTTTTATTAAAGTGGGAAACTTCGCAAACTAAACCATTTGGCTTGCATGCAAAACACTGTATTGTTAAGCCGACAGTACCTCAAACCTACTGAAACAGGTAGTGACCCTAAGCATACACGAGTGGTTTAGATCAAAGCATATTCTTGTTTTAAGTCAGTCTGGTTTTACTTTGAGGTTTTAACTAAAAGAGGGCTGAATAAAAATGCGCTCAAAATGTTTCAGATTTATAATGGCTAAAAATCATTTGTGGGATTTCTGAATCAAGTTAATTGCGGGGTCTGTAATTTAATTGCATTTTCATCAAATTATAGATGGACAAAATGAGCAACGTTTTCAACTCAAAAGTCCCTTTAGAAATGTGGACTATGGATACCGCCATTAGTGTTGGGGACGTCTGTGCTGCTGCTACATGTTTAGCATTAAGATTCTAGTTTAGCCTTGGATAGCTTCACTAATAGTCTTACTCCTTTTAGCACAACTTCAGCACAGCATCTGTCTTTTCCAGCGTCCCATCAGATCGTATTTAGAATTAAAAATTGACCCCAATGGACCAAGAGAAGTGGCTTCATCGTCCATTTCTTTTTCTTTTTTTTTTTTTTTTCTTTTTTTTTTTGCGGATGTTGCTTATGCGTCAGATTTGCAGTCGCACCAGAAACCCGAATGCAAAGGTTCCAGGCAGAACGTTTGTATGTTTTAAAAAATAAAACAGTTAGAATTTTTTTCCTAAACTGGATTTCATTCAGCCAGTGCATAAATTCCACATAAAATCCCGATGTAATTGATTTGAAATGTATCAGTCAGATCTTTCTTGTTCAAGAAGCATGAGTACTTTTAGAGGGCACTGTAAGTTTTGCAGAAAGCATGACGTTAACTTCCTCTAACATTTCTAACTCTTAAGTTTTATACGAAATGCACCGAGGCTGGCCGTCCTCCCCGACCACAGTAAATGACGAAGTGATTCATCTCTCCGCAGACGTAAACGACTGTTCCGGCCAGACGTGTGAGAACGGCGGCACCTGCCGGGACTTGGACGGAGACTTCAAATGCCACTGCCCCTCTCCATATGTGGGCAAACATTGCCAACTGCGTGAGTGTAACCAACTCGTACCATCATCGTCTTACAAAATGACAGCAGAAGTGCTTGGGCGAGTGATCAATGACTTAATGGAAGGGGTGTAATAGAGAAGTGAAAGACTAAACCGAAAATGATTGAGTTTGGAAGATGGCCAAGTGCGGAGCTTCAAGATGATCGATATGTAGAATAGAAATGGCTTTCTCTAAATGAGAGATCAATACTTTTCATTCAGCTCTGCTGATTCAGTCCTGTGAGTCCAGAATGAGTTTATGGTCCTTTAATTAGCTGCAAGTATATAGCCAGGCATTAAACCATCCATGCATTATTTTTCTTTTAGTGCAGCACCCAGAGAAAATGCTTTTTAAATGTGTGGCATAAATTCCGATTTAATAATTTGATTATTTTGTGGTTTAGGAGAAATTTGACTTCATTAGTGTTGAATGTTTGAGGGAGGACAACATGGCTTTAAAAGTTTGGGGTTTTTTTCATAACGTTTCCGATTTTATTTTAATTCTTTTGTTTTTTTCCCCCTCAATTTTTCTAAAGAAAAAATTACAAATGACAAATATTTTCAAATGTGGCTTTTATTTAAATCATCCCTACTGTGAGTTGTATGAAAAAGCATTTCTGTTTATGAGGATATGGTCGTTATATTAGCAGAATAAAATCACTGTTTTAACAGAAAAAGTCTTAAAATTAAGACAAAGTGGTTTTAATAAGTGAAAAGATTTGATTATTTCCACGAAATAGACTTGGTTGTTTTAAAGTCCCGCTGGTGGTAATAATTTGGTGCAGATGCATTAAAAGATTAAGTATTTCTGTAAAACTTTTAGCAAAATATAAATTCACAAAATGTTCATTACGACTAATTAATTTTTTGTTTTTTTGTTTTGGAGTTCTCATACAGTTACTGCTAATTTTGCAACTTTATTCTTAAAATACTATGACTTTATTCTGTTAACAACAACAACAAAAAACATTTGCAGCCTGGTCCTAGCAATCGAAGTCCAGATAAACTGAATCTCTGGTCAAACAAGATGTGCGGCTCTGGGCGTGCTGACATCACTAAATCTAAATTTTCTAAAAATTAAATCAAAGTCCAAGAATTTGCTTCACTGCCCTATTTCGAGGCGCAGCATTCATACATCGCTCTTCCTCAGGCTGCATTTCTCTCCTCGGCATGGAGGGCGGAGGCATCGCCGAGTCCCAGATCATGGCCTCGTCGATCCGCTACACCATGCTGGGCCTGCAGCGCTGGGGCACGGAGCTGGCCCGCCTCCACAACAAGGGACTGGTCAACGCGTGGAGCGCTGCTCCTCATGACAAGAACCCCTGGATACAGGTCAGCGCAGTCATGTATTTCAGTGTAACATGAGCAGCTTGGATCCATACTGATGAAAGGGTTCTATTTATGACTTGTTAAACACTCCATTTTGTCTTGCCTTTTTAAGAGCTAATTATCAGCCTGACTCGACCTTCTGTGAAAATAAAAATCCTGTCATGTTTGTAGATCAACATGCAGAGGACGATGCGTTTCACGGGCATCGTGACGCAGGGTGCCAGTCGCATCGGCTCAGCAGAATTCATCAAGGCCTTCAAAGTGGCTTCCAGTCTGGACGGCAGGACGTACACCATGTACAGGACCGAAGGACAGAGAAGGGACCAGGTGAGGACGTGAGGAAGGAGACGTAGCGCTGCTGACATTAATGAGGTTTCAAACTGATCAGCATAAAGAAAAGATTTTAGGATACTGGGAGTCTTTTTTTGCAATTCTTTATAAATTAGAATTATTTTGGAAGAAGAAAAGTTGAAAACGTATAAATGGTAACGTTACTGCCACAAACATTATTCTATTTTATTGCGTTTTTATGTCCTAATACCTACAAGGTCGAGCATATTAGTGGAGTGGAAAAAATATAAATGTTCTAATTTTACTGGCATATTTAAAATAATTTAATTTCCGCTTTGGATCAAACTAATTTTGAATTTGAATTGGAAGGTTTTTACTAATAAAGATCTAAAAAGTGTGGCATGACTTTGTAATTAGACCCTTTTTTTGTCTGATACCCCAAAATAAAATTCACCTTGACACTTTATTCTGACTGGGAGATGCTACAGCCGCCATCTCATTTTAAAAAAGTCTTAAATTCATGTATCTAAAACTACAGCCTTAAAATGTATTAAATTCATTTAAAAAATGTAAGTTGGCCTTGTAAACATTAATCACATGTCTTAAACTTAATCTCTGTTCTATTCTGTGTAGATTTTCTCACGTAACATTTCTGTCAAGCAAACGTTTGACATCATAATTGCCCTCTGAATTGAGGCGGTTGAGGCTACCGCTGAATACCTGCTAATATACCCTTTCTAGCTAGCTAGTTTTTTTTGCGTCCATCATAGGTAGGTGCAAATTTATTACCAGTTAGCTGGATAACATTTGTCTTCACCACTGTACGATGCAAGATGCATTCTGTGCAAAAAAGCTTAGTGCTACTACTCCATAAATTGTACAGGTTTCTTTGGTACATTTCTGTCGCGATACAGGCCTTAAATTGTCATAATGGTTTGAAAACGGTCTAAAGACCCCCAAAAGGTAATAGTTAACTTTCAGGCCTACTATAAATTTAAAGTTGAAAGTGATTGTTTGCAGATGCGCTCTGTCCACTCTGACCGAGCTTCAGCACTTTTCTCAATAAAGCGTGGCGGGTCAACTACAGGTTTTTCAACGCCTTCCTCGTTCCCAGATTTTTGCGGGGAACGTGGACAACGACAGCACCAAGACCAACCTGTTCGACCCCCCGATCATCGCACAGTACATCCGCATCATCCCTGTTGTGTGTCGCAAGGCCTGCACCCTGCGCATGGAGCTGGTGGGCTGTGAACTCAACGGTAAACACACACATACCCAGTGTCCACGTTCTCAGGTCACTAACCATTGAAACTAACTTTATGTTCACTGAATCCAGTTAACGAGACGAGATCTTCGTATCTGCTAGCAATTAGCTCCCGTTTCCTCAGAAACTGAATGTACTTCAAAGGTTTTTTACCCTGCGGGGAACAAACTCGGCTCAGTGTGTCTAAAGATGAGCAACAAATGTGGAAAAAGTCTGAATATGTTCAACACAGATTATTGTGGTCTGTTTATTTTGGTTCTTTCACGTCTTCTCTGAGCTGCACCAAATGTCTTTTCACCAGACGCTTCCTTTGAACTCACTGGGCTTTTGCACTGCTCCATGTTTTTGTTTTGACAGTCGTCTTACTCATCACATCATTGTCTCTTCCCTCTTACGCTTCCCCCAGCATTAACTCACATAGTTTCATAACAGTAGCAGTATTTGAGGGATTTCTGTTTTAATTTTAAACAGTCATTTAAATGTCTGTCTTGCATTGTTAAAAATCATTTTGTTTCAAAGCAGTTTCTTGTTCCCTTGATGTCATTTAGATTTACGCTTCAATTTGTTTAATACAATAAAGGAAAAGTTGAACAGCTAAATAATTGTGAAACAGCCTAATTTCAGGATTCGTACAGGTGCTTGAAAACATTTAAAATTCATTTAGGTGTTTTCAAGGTTTGGAAAGTGCTTGATTTCTGTATATTGAAACTGCGCAATTTTATAATAAGGTTTGATTAAATTTGGAAAGTGTTATTTTGCAGCTGAAACCAGATACTCTCTTAAACCTGATAAATATAGACAAATTTTTTTCATCACTGTCTGGAGTTAAATCGGAATGTTCTTGTTTTAGGTCAGTTATAATTACCAAAATTATTTCTATTTGCTGAATGCAAGAAAACCTAGCAAGAACAACTTTTAGAGATTAGACGCATCTTTAAAAATACATTTTGTTATATTTAAGTAAAGTTTACCTCGTTCCTGCTGTAGAATGTAAAATACTATCAAGACATTACTAACAGTAATAAATATATAATAGTGAACTGAAACTGTCTATTTTTAAATTAATTTGTATTGCTTTTATTTCTGAAATGTAATGCTGGAAAAGCTTTAAAACTTAGCTTGAGAAGTGCTTGAATTTGACTGTGAGAGAAATGGAAGTGAATTGAGCTGTTACACTGGTTCATTCAGAGCCTCTTGGTTGATATTCAGATTTCTTTTCTTTATGAAACTAAATATTTAACCAGTAGATGGCAGCAGAGGTAAATAACCACACCTTTTCCATTGGGAACTGTTTAATCTTTAAGGTCCTAGGTGTTAAAATGGGGGAATTGCGAGGAGTTAAATCAGTAAAACTCAATTTTACAGCAGCTTCTCTCACATAAGGATGGATAGAAAGAAATATTTTGAAACTCAAAAGATTTTGGCAGATCAAACCTTTACAAATGTTACTAACTGTGCACTAAACTCTGATTGGTTCAAGTCTTGTGTGTGTTCACTTTATTAATTCAAAGCCCCTGCTGCTCTCATCCTCCCTTATTGTCACTTTGATGTCTGCTGCACCACCTCCCCGGCTGGCCTGAGCTGCTTCTCCCTCCTCCCTCTGCTCCCCTCTCTTCCTCCTCTCCTCTTCCTGGTCTCACCTCCGCAGTGTATTCAAACACTCCAGGTTGTTCGGAGCCCATGGGCATGAAGTCTCGCCTGGTGTTGGACCGCCAGATCACGGCTTCCAGCACCTTCCGCACCTGGGGCATGGACGCCTTCACCTGGCTGCCACAGTACGCCCGGCTGGACAAGCAGGGCAAGACCAACGCCTGGATTCCCGCCACCAATCGCCGGTCTGAGTGGCTGCAGGTGGGAGGCGACGCGCTGGAGACACATTTTGGTTTTTTTAATCTGATATTCTGGTTTGTAAAGTAGTCTTTTTTTGTGTGTGTGTGAGTTTAGGTGGACCTGTTGTCTCCCAAGAGGATAACAGGAATTGTCACTCAGGGAGCAAAAGACTTCGGCTCTATCCAGTTTGTTTCGTCGTTCAAAATAGCCCACAGTAATGACGGAAGGTACTGGACTGTGCTACAGGACGAAACCACGCGCAAAGATAAGGTTGGTCCAACAGCATGGATTGAACCCCACTTGCAGCAAAATTAAAAAAATAGATGTGCTGATTGAAAATTAAGTGACCCTAAAATGCTTCAGCAAGAGTTTTTTCACTACACGTTAAAAACTTTAAAATAAAACCGACTAATACAAATACTTTGCACAGAATATCTGAGGAATATGATCGGGAGGGATGTTAAAAAGATAAGACAAAAGAAATCAGGTCAAGTCAATATCACAGATAAAATTTGTACATCGTCTCATCTTTACTTTTACTTCAAACCCTTATTATACTTTCCTTAAGAAACAAACACCGCCCTGTACATGAAAGAGTTTAATTTGTACTTTGCTGGTTGCTAGAATGTTTACAATTAGATGAGGTTATCCAAGAAAATTTTAAAAATCCTGCTACATTGTTTTTTACTATTATTTTTCTTAAACATGCATGTAAACATTTTAGTACGATATCTGTGATTTAGTATCAGCCGATGTTGAGCCGATACAGAAAAACTGCGCTGAATTGACTTAAAATGTTTCTTTTTCATCTAAACACAGACATAAATGTACTGAATTGAAAATGTATTTGATAACTCTGCACCAGGACAGCACACTTAACTACACTGATATCGTATTGCTGCTGTTGCTTCTTCCGATCATTGTTGGGTTGAAAGATGAAGACTCGCTTTAGTCACAAGTTTGGTCAAACATAAAAAAACAACTTTAATTGGTTCAGTCAGTGCAATTAGGAGAAGCCAATGTAAATGAAATAATAAAGAAACTGACAAAAACAATTGGTTGACTACTTTCGCTCTATCCAGTATTTTTTCACATGTATTTGGTCAAACGTGTAAAAATTCAACTACAACAAACCTTCTTTCAAATGGTACAGAAAGTGCAATTACAAATTCTAAATATAAAGTAAAATAAATAATAAAGCAATAGATCACAAAACATAGAATTTGAATGAATAGATCTGTCCGTATGGATTGGACACATTGTCACCAAGATCGAATGCAGAAATTTTTTCAACATTGGACCGATGCAGATATTAATATCAGATTGGTGCGTCAGTAATTTTAGAAAGGAATAAACAGTATTTGAGTCTCTAGAGGTGGAAAACTTTGAGCTGTCACCAGGAGGCTGAATCCAAATTATGTGGATGAAGTTAAACACTTTTCATCAGTCTGTCACATAAAAGAAATCCTCCTAAGATTCAATTGTTCGGTCGTGATGAAGCGTTCTGCATATGCCAGCTTCAAACATAAAATTCCAGTTCTACTTTACAACTAAACCCACTTTAAAACTTTGCTGAAGAGACGTTGTGCTGCGCTGCTTTTGTCTGCCCAGATCTTTACCGGCAACAGTGACAACAACGTTCACAAGAAGAACATCTTCGAGCCGCCGTTCTACAGCCGCTACGTCCGCGTCCTGCCCTGGGAGTGGCACGAGCGCATCACCCTTCGGATGGAGCTGCTGGGCTGTGACGAGTAGCACGGTCTCTGCTCTACGTCCATATCGCACCCCCACCCTGCCCCAATCCTCTGTTCTTTCCTCCTGAGCCATACCTGCACTGCCTTGCTCTCAGCTCTAGGGGGCAGCAAACAATAGCGTAGCACCCCACCAAAAGCCTGGCTGGTCAGAGGTGGGAGTCGTTACCCCCTAACCACTGTGAGCAGAATCTCGATTCAGCTAAACTTGCCTATTTTTTTGTTGTTGTTTTGTTTTTTCTATTTTGAATCAAATTGCTTCAAGAAGCAGAGCAAGGTCCGCTCTTATCCCCCCCATGTTTTATGAAATAAAAGTGTTAACTTCCTCCTCCTTGTGTCAGAAGTCAGGGCGACTCAGTCGGTGCTGCTTGAACTCTGATCCTGGATCAGCTCTACCTGGAACAGCGAACCTCAGAGACCCACAGCTGGTGATGTACATAACCCAACCTTCAGTCCAACCCTTACTGTCCTTTCAAATCTGTATGTAGATTATCTCTAGACGACGCTTTGAGGTGTACATATATGGTAGTTTTATCCTAAAAAAAAAAAAGTATTTTAGCTAGAAACCTAAAAGTCTTATGAACATGTTTGCTGTGATTCTGTTGAGTAAATTAAATAGTGTTTATAAGAGTTTTATATTAGTGAAAAATCTAAAGTAAGACCAGATTATGTTCCTCTTCCACCCTTGTTTTGTGAGGTTTGACATCCAGAGAGTAAACTCTGTATTTATTAATTCCTCAGGAAGCATTAAGAAAAATATATATACAAAATTCTGCTAAACATATGTCTGAAAGTATTTGTAAAATCTGGCTGCTTGTCTCCTCCCACTGTAGTTTATTCTCAAGGTGCCATATTTGTGAAACCTAAAGTGATGTTGACGCTCATAACAAAAGAGGAATGTTGAGTCCCCGTCGTTGGCTGTGATTGGTTACTCAAGCATCACGGTCAGTTCCAGAAACGAATCAAACACCCGCACTGATCAGCTATTGGAAACAAAGGGAGGATGATGATTGCAGGTCCATAAACTTATTAAAATGCACAACAACTTTCAATAAGACCAATTTTCAAACTAATGCATCAGCCATGCTCTTTCTGACCAATGTCTTTTTCTGTTTTCCCAAGTCTACTCTATCAATTCCTTTTCTTTTTTTGTCCATGCTGCCTAAATAAATAAAATATTTGGTGTATGATGACATATCAGGGCCACGCTAAGGGAAACCAAAAGACATTAAAGTAAAACGCGAGAAGTGGAAATGACACAAAAAGTCCAAACATCACAAAGTCATAATCATGAGTCGAAATATTCCGAGAAGTCGTGACATCTCCAGAATAAAGTTGTAACACTACAACTCTGTTACTTTAACTTTTTCCTTGCATGACTTCTTGTAATTTATTTTTATTTTGTAACCAGGTTGCTGTGTATTGCAGACTTCTGCCCAGGTCCCTCTTAAAAATGAGATCCAGATCTCAACGGGGTTTACCTGGTTAAATAAAGGAAAATAAAATAATTTTACGACTTTGTTCTCATATTTTTATTTTTTCCATTTTCTTGGCGTGTCCCTGATATTCTGTCCTACTGATGCAGTTTTTAAAGCATTATCATTTTCTCCACTCCATGTCAGTCTTTTTGAACCCTGTCAGATTCCTTTTGTTTTTTCCTTCATTTCAAAAGCTACTTAGTCAGTTTTTCATCAAAACAGTATCAAATTCAGAGACTAAAGACTGGGTGAGGGGAAAAAGACTGATGGATGTAATTTCAGGTTAAAGCCACTTTCCGCCACATGTACCCTAAAGGCTACTTCTCACTCTCTTCACCGTTTCCTGGTTGTTTCACTTTTTATGGCACTTTGTTTGTGTTTCTTTTTGTACTATTGGCAACTAACAAAATAATCTTGTGTGTTGAGTGTTAAAATGTGTCAATTGACCCTGGTTTAGGAAGACTGAGGGAGGCCTTTATGTTTTATCATTCGGCTTGCCAGCGATGGATGTTAACGTTTGCTGCCTTGATTTACTGTTTATTTTGGGTCCAGCATTATTCCTTCTAGTTCAACTATAAAAGAAACCAAATTAGAGCAGATTGTTATTCTTTCGCCGGACCCGACGCGACTTGCCAAATCATCAGCATCTGAGGCCCCTCCCGCCGCCGCCGCCGGATCCAGACCCTTTCTCATCCCATGAATTATGAATTTGGGGCTCGTGCAATATTATACAGTGTTGGTTTTGATAACAATGAATATAAATTCAAGGCGTTAAAAAATGCATGAGGGGACGGCCGCGCCACTGAGATGCTGATGTCAGACACTGTACATATTTATTACAGCCACCCTGTTCGCGTCTGCATGCGTTTCTATCGACAACGGCAGCATGATTTCATTTCCTCTGCATTTAGGTCACAGTTTTTAGTTTTCTATGAACGATCAGTAAAAAAAGAAAAGGCATCGCTGTGTTTAAGAATTCAAAATTTATTTCTTGACTTTTGAGTGGATTTGATGTTCGTTTTTAATCAAATGTTCACAAAAAAAGACCTTTGTATATCCAAAGTTTAAATAAAGAATTTAAAAACATAATATTAAACGTGTAAATTTCTTAAATGTTGCTGCTTCGATGTGCCTGCATTGAATATTTGGATGTCTAATAATCATGCACAATTGACGAGGGCTGTTTTCCATTTAAAAGGTGAAAGATTAAAAGACCTGAAGCACCGAGGGTCGTTTTGCATTTCGGTGGCCCCCAGGGGCCTAATCCCTCTGTGCGCTCTGAAATCTTTTAAAGGCATCTTCATCCGCGCAGAATGCTTGAATTCTTCTCTTCTCATTACGTTGTGTGTGAAGGACACCCTTTGGAAGTGTAACCCGGTCTGAACCGCACAGTCGATATGGAAATGGATTCAGACGAAACTGTGAAGGTTAATTTCAGTCTGTTAAGACCAGAACAGAATAGAAATACCATTTATTGTCCCATCTTGGAGAAATTCAGGTGAACGAGCAGCAAGTTAAACTGAAATGGAACCAAGGATGCAGCCGTCTGAACACAAAATCAAAGCATTTCTGGAGAAATTATCCCCTGTTCTAGCAGATCTCTGCTTGTAAAATTGGTGCAAATTTGTTAGAAATGTCCTCATAGTTGGCAACTTGACTGTAAAGCAGCAGTTTTTTCCTCTCGTCTAAAACTCAACCTGATGGTTTTTATCTTTTCCTTCACTTTTAATCAGAATTTTGAACCTTCATCTTCTTTGTACGACGGATGGTTTTCATTCTTTTTTTTTTGTGCTACATGCTCACTTTTTTCAATTCCTGATTGGTTTTTACAACCTTTGCATTTTTTCTAAAGTGAACAAAGCAAAATCTACAAAAACAGTTCAGAACTTTAAGATGGATCTTGCTGAAAGAAAATGTTGCAGAAATCTGTGAAATCAAGGCAACCCAAAGATGCAGGCAACACAATCCATGAAATGGTTTAAAGCTCCTGGTGGAATCACCAGATGTGAGGTAAACATTTCCTGCTTCAGTTTTCTGAGACAATACTTCAAAGATTAAAACATGTTTAAGGTAGAAGTTATTGGTAAATCGTCTTGATCGACATCCCAAAAACGAGGGTCAAAGCTAATCTCAGTGCTTTCAATTCTTGCTGGAATACCTGAGTGAAAAGGCAACGGACATAATGTAGCAAATCAATAGCATTAAGTAAATATGGACAGAGTAACTTAAAAACCTTTATTTCCCAATCTTAGAGTAAATTTGGAACAAAAAATTCTCCTAGAAAATAAGAGAGCTCAAAAGCAAACAGAAAAAGACTCCCTCCTTCTCAGTGGAGTAACCATCATTAAGGTCTCTCATACACAAAGGAGCAGAAGAGTCCACCCTCCTTCTAAAAGGAATAAACACAAAACACACTCCTTTCTGGTCCAAACTAGCCTCCCAGAATAGACTGGTGTTGTTTGGTCAGACGTAACACAGAATATTGCCAGGCCTCTGCAGTTCTAGTGAATATTAAATAGCTGAAGAGGAAATCACTGCACCCACCTGCACAGCCTAGACACATTAGCAGGACAGTGAGATGTGTGGACGCAGCGAACCTCCATGTTGGTTGATTGCATATTGGTAGTGCTGCTCCAGAATCCATCATTTTGCTGCTGTTGCTTCTTCCGATCATTGTTGGGTTGAAAGATGAAGACTCGCTTTAGTCCAGCTTCCAGACACATTTGGAACAGTTTTTATTTAAGCTACATTTAGCTAGTGTCATGTTAGCCATTATGTGTACTGATTGACAACTTCCTGTTAAAAAGTCCTTTACAGCATGATGGGCACACTTCCGTAATTCTCAAGGATAGTTTTAGGCACATGATGAACCAGTGCCATTTTGATTTCATTAGATCACATAATTTAGTTTTTCTGAGTGTATTAATGTAAAATTCTAATGGCAGCCATCTCCGCTTGACCTCTCTACCATAAAGTCCTGATTGGTGTAATGCATTATTAATGGTTGACTTTCTTGTACGTCCCACTAAAGCATCTGGAGCTTTAGTGGGTAAAGCTCCAGATGCTATAGTCCTCGTCGAATCATCCAAGGCTCTCTCCCTACCTGGTACCTTGTACTTATGTACTTATCTTCTCTCTACCCCATTTCCTGTATACTTGCTGTCGGAAAATGGAAAAAGGCCACGCCCTCCAAAAAACAATGGTTGACCTTCTGAATGGGTCTCAAATCTATCCAGGGGAACAGTGGAGAAACTGGATGAGTTCAATGCCCAGTGGATGTGAATGTATACTCACTTGTGATGTGTTTATAGTTCTCGAGATGATTTCCTATATGTTGGTTCAGACCACACCAGCCCTGTTTTGTCCGCATTATTCAAACTCTGCCTACAAAGTCAGGTTGGTTTGGGGAGGTGTGAACAAGTAATCAAACTCTGATGCAGACCAAAGAAAGCGAACTCTGGTCTGCCTACAAACGCAAGTCTCGGTTCAGTTGAAGTGAACTCTGGTGCCATTCAAATGCACCAGAGCAGAAAGCACACAGGTTTTTCTATTAGTTTGGATTGTTTGACACTGTGCAGTGTGAAAGTGAACCACACCAATTAGGAAACTGGGCGAAATTGTAACAGAAAACATAACGAATGTTGCAACTTTGATCCCCAATCAAACCGAGCCTACTGGATTATCGGGTGTGAAAACATCCTAAAACGTGCAAAACATTTCCATGTATTCAGATTTGTGGGAACAATAAACTGAATCCACTTTGGAATAAGGCAGAACAATACCTTCCAAATAAGAAAAGTCAATATTTTTAGACTTCAGTAATTGTTAATGGGACAAACTGCTTCAGCTGTGCCGCTTTTCCTTTTCATTTCCTGGATGGCGGCATCAGCTGGAAGGGGACAGGAAGCTGTAGATACTCTTGTCTGTTTGGAACAGGAAGGATCTACTCCTGGATAAGAGCTGCTATTTTAGACCCGATCTAAACATCTCCAGGAATGTCACCTTAAAACCTGTGCTATTTCTGCTCAGATAAACGTTTGAAGGCTGGTTTACTTGGCATGTGATGAGAGACCTTTTTTTTCTTTTTCACACAGTGGTGATCAAAACTGTACCCCCTAGTTTGGCATTTTTTGTATTTTTAGTTGGTTCCAAAGGAACATTTAAGAGTTGGGAAAAGGGGAGAAATTGCAGTGCTTAGCGACTATTATAGTTCATTTCACCTTCTGTCTTTTTAATCAGGCTGGAAACTGTCTGTCCTGGTTCCTGATGGCCTTTGATTGAAACCTTCCTCTCTAATCACTACAGCGACACCAAAACCGCACCATCTCTCACACTCTCTCTCCCTTTTTGTGACTAACAGTCCTTTTCTGAGAGAAGTCTCTGCTAATGACAGCGTGCCATTGCTCATACCGACACAATCAGCTCCTTGTCTCCTCGATCAAACACACACATGCAGACTCATTCTCTTTCGTGTTGTCTCTCAGGGCTCCAGGTCGCGGCTTGTCTAACCTCTCGGGGGCGCTGAATGCGGCTTGGCTGTCGCTGAAATTACACCCCTCCGAAGCCTCAGCCGCCCGGCAGTTCACATGGGCTGCTGGTATTTAGGGCCCCAGGCTAAGAGTCTTTTTATCTGGGGGTTTTTGGGGAAGAGGGCTGGGTCCTGTCTCTTCAAACACACAGGGAGATAATGGCTTTAGGGACACACAGGGAGGGGAAGGGGGCCGTCACAGCGGCTGAGCGTGGGGGGGCTGCAGTCAATAACAAACAGGGAGGGGTCTGGAAATGTAAGGAGTTTTGTGTTGGCCATTGACTGCGCCGCCTTAAATGATGTGAGATTTGATTTGAAAATAAAATAATTATGCAAATTGAATGCTCGAAGTGAACCCGAAGTCGGGAGCGTTTAGTTCACACACTCCAAGCTGCTTTAGGAAATGTACTTTGCTTAAGATTCAGAAAAGGAAAATAATTCTTTTTGCAGTTTGTTGGAAGCCATGTAACTGAATGAGGATTATCTGGTTAATACATGAAGAACACTATGCCTGGTCCACAATGAACATCAGTCTGAACGCATCATCCCTAACATGAAACACGGCAGTGGGAGTATCATACTGTGTGGATATGCCTAGTTAAAGTCCAGACTGAAGTTCAATGTGAAAGTCTTATATGATTTCTCTTTCACTTCACAATCATGCCATAGTTTTATGATGGACATGTAATGTGATGCATGTCAAGTTAAAGCTGTGTACATTGTCATCTAATGACATGATAACATGGCGGATTGGTAGTAGAAATAGTGACTGTTGGGTAAAGACAAATAAAGGAAAGTGATCATGACCAGAAAGGAAAGTGATCATGGTTCAGATTTGGGATTTCTGCCATTACCTGGTTGTGCTCTTTAAACTGTGGCTGTAATGGAACAGAACTGGGCATGCTCAGGGATCCTAAAACTCAGCTTATAGAGAATGTCAAGAATGCTTGTTTGTGGAGAGGATGAGTGTTGCTTTGTTGTGGGAGGCAATTCAGAGCTACGAACTACAACTACAAACATGTCAGCTCCTAGTTTTGGGCTGCAAATGAAATGATTTAGGAATTAATAAATGGATTGTGATAAGAATTGGTGGTAAAAAATGTTCCCAGAAAATTTTTAGCTTTAATCTCCTGCAAAATCACAGAGCCGAGATGTTTCTCTTCAAAGTTCATGGTTTCTGACCAAATAAACGGCTCTTGTGAATGTGTATCTAGCTGCAGAGCTTAGTTTATTTTTTTGTTTTCTTAACAAAAATAGCAGAATGTGGCCTGTAATTATTTCTGTCTGGTTGTTTTTTCTCTTTTGAACAAGATCAAAAAGAGAGCATCATCTAAGGTGTTTGTCAGACTTTTTGTAGGCTGAGCCAAAGGTCAAGAAAGAGGTTAGCTATCCAGACGACCATAAATTTGACAAAAATGTGGACAGCAGCGTCCAACTGCATGATGAGGAAACAGGGCAGGAAACGTTGTATGTTCTCATGTATTTGTACAGATCTTACTGTACTTACCATTTGGACTTCTTGTATGTTTTGGAGAAAGACAAAAAGGCTTTATGGATGTTCTCAATCTTTGCATTGTCTTCCATGTGAGATCTGGTGGACAGATGAAACAGTTCCAGGGTGATGTCTAGCCAGCTGTAGCAAGTGTTCCACTGCAGAAAGAGAAGTTTAGCCCCTCTGGTCAGTTCTGGGTTTGCCGTGGTGCCGGTTCGCTGTGGGATATGCTACGAAAACCTCCAAAGGAGTATCGTACGGGAGGCATCCCAATCAAAGGGCTGAACCACCTCAAGAGGCGCCGTTCGATGCGGAGGAGCAGGAGCTCTTCTTTGAGGTTCTCCTGGATAATGGAGCTCCTCAGTTTATTAGGCTGAGTCCATCTTAGACCTCTGAGTCATGATCCATCCCTTATGACCATACTTAAGGCCAAGAATGTAGACGAACTGGTAAATTAAGAGTCATGGTTATTGCTTCAAACAAGACTCCAATACATCTATAAATCTCCTGCTCCTCCCTGTCATCACTTGAGAACAAGGGCCAAAGAAATTTTAACTTTTCATTTTGAGGTAAAGATTGACTCTTAACCCCAAGGGGGAAATTTACGTTCTTCCAATTGAGCTGACTCATCCTGCCCACTTGACTCAACTTTGAACCACTCCAGTACTCGTTTAAGGTCATGTATTGAAGACACCAGGAGAAACGCATCATGTTCAAAAAATGGCCCTAATATTCCCAAACCAGACACTGTTCCATCTATCGCCATGCCTTGAGATCTTGCTCATGAACACCCCAAACAGGATCTGTGACGATAGCTCACCAACCAACACAGGCTCCATGGTTGAGATGTTCAGCTGAAAATGTAGACACAACTCTTGCTTTTGTTACTCAAGGTGTGGAAAGCCCATACTCCTGTAGCAACCCCCACAAAATGCCTTAGGGGAGATGGTTGTTATCCTGCTCCGAATCCACAAAAGACATTCAGGAGGATTAAAGAGGTCCTGAAAGTGCTTATTTCACCTCTTGATAACATTGCCTGTCTTTGTCAGCAGACTAAATGAACACACCCTTGTATGGTCTCGTTCCGCCTTCCCTGAGGTGTGGAACAGGTTTCTAGAATTCCCTTGAATCCAAGCCAAAAGTCCACCTTACAAGTCAAAAACAGCCATCAGGACATGAGGGAAGCTCTGCAGGAGGAATGACTTCAGAATGGGAACCTCTGTCAGACATTCCCAGTTCATCACATTTCCTTTTCCCTGGTCTGTCAGGATCTGGATGTCCAAGAAATGCCATGCCAGGTCCAATATCATAATTGGAAAATTTTACTCTCACCCTTTGGATCAAAGCGGTTTTGTGCCAATTGCTAAAGACCTTATGCTCATGTGGTTCGAACATGGTTTGTTTTTTGTTTTTTTATATGAACAGTGCAGACCAAAATAAAACAGAAATGGCATTAAATCTTGTTGTAGCAGCCCCAGACCGTCACACTTCAGCCACCATGTTTGAGTTGTTGGTATGATATTGTTTTTCTAAGAATCTGTTCGTTTCAGGCCATACTTAATTTGACACACACTTTTCAAAATGCACAATTTTTGTCATGAAAATTGAATAATTTCGGAAACCTGGTCACTCTCAGGACGACCAATTGTAAGTCTTTGGGACACTGCCATCCCTAACCCATAAAAATGTATTTGTAACCATTTCCAGATAGAGCGCAGCAACTTTTCTCATGAGGTCTTCAATTTCTTTAAGTAGAGGCGGGATTTGCCCCTTTCTCGTTTCATGTTGTCAAACAGGTCCGATGAGGGATTCCCCAGGCAGTAATCGATCCCACAGGCCTAGAGTTCAGTAAACTGAACTGAACTTATGTTTAATCACAAATAATTGATGATTTAGCATAAAGGGCAACTGGTGCTTTTACAATAGGCTAGATTGGTTTTAAAAATGTTGTTTACTCAGGTGTTCTTGGTAATAGAATCTAATTGTTAATTTGAAAGATTTAAGTGAGACAAAAAAAAAATCAAGAAATTTGTGAGGGAACACTGGACTGTTAATTGCTTTTTGTTTGCTAATTATATGTTCTTAGTGGGGGGGAAAGTATCTTTACAAATACCAACCAATGAATTTTATCTTACCTGGACTTCTTGGACTTTGGGACATAACAGCTTGAAATTTGACTTTTACCGTTGTTTATTGATTTTACTAGCCTCTTTGTCAGAAGCTATTTATGCTGTGAAACAGTTTTTTTTGTAACAAGTCGGGTCGTCAGTGCGGTTTGTGTTCAAAGGTATGAGCTGGTGAACGTGCGCGGGGCGCGTGAAAGGTAAGGTCACGCTTTAAACGTCTCTCCCCCACTTCAAAGGGGATGCCTGGGCTCGTGACGTCAGCGCGCGCTCGTGCGGATGGCAGCCCAGTCCTGGAGACGCAGCAGAAGATGATGAAGAGGACATGAACTGAGCTGAAGTCGCTCTGGACGGACAGCTTCTTATCTGTGAGTGACATTTTCCCCACCGACAGACTTCATGTTTTTTGACGTTCTTCACCTGATAGCTGGCTCATTTTGAACTTTAAACCAGTGTTTAATGGTGTTTACTGTTGGGGGCGCAGGTAAAAGCCGTGGCTACTTTATAACGAAACACAATTGCTTTCAAAAAATACACTTTATGGGGGTAATGACATGTTTAGAGCAGTTCTAGCAAACACATTTGCGATGTATTTCTCGTCCAAGTAACCTGCGATAAGAAACGCGTCCACTTTAAAAACACCTAATCTACCTGCTGCGTCTCTAAAGCCTCGTTTATTGTCTAATTGAACGGTGTCCTTTTTATTTAGTTACTATTCCTTATTCTGTCATTTGTAAAACGGTAAGAATCTAAAAAAAAAATCTTTTTGGTTTTGTCTTTTTAAATGCAAAATTTAAGTATAATTTTATACTTAAGGTTATGTGTTTGTTTTCTTGTACTCACATTACTCACTGCTGATAGAAGGACAACCGGAGATCAATTATAAGCAAATGCATATTTTATGTTGGTTCATTGTTTTCAGTTTAACAAACAGAAGCTATCCCTTTAACCAAGCATTGATGCTAATTTTATTTTACTTCTCATATTTCTTTTATCTGTTTCTTTTGCATTAAATTAATGGTAATGATATAAGAATGAGTTGAGTAAAGAGGAGTGTTATTTTCGCCCATCCTCAGTGTGGACGGCGTCATGCTGTATCTTTCGCGCCCCCTACTGGCCGCCTGCCTGTACCTGCTGCTGCTGCTGCCCTGGGGCCAGGGCAGGACCTTCGGCTACAGCAACGGGTTCCACTACCAGGACATCAGCAACGGGGATGGAAACGGAGAGAGTAGGTGCTTTTTGTGGGTCTTTGATTAAATGAAATGACAAGGCGTTGCATATTTTCGTCTGAGAGTCAGGTGAGCTTCAGGCAACCTTTGATCAGATCATAAGACGGCAGGCTGGAAAGGAGCTGGAGGTGGGAAGACAAAGTACTCTATAATTAATGGTGCTCAGGCAGTCATCCAGTGTTATCAAAACAATTTTCCAGTGAGTGATGTTGGCCTCCTGTATGTTAGTTATGTGTTTGGGATGTGGTTTTATCCTCCTTTCCCCTTAATTACCGCCTGAGTTTATGTTTCTGCAACTGTTCTAGAGACACAAAGCAATTATATCATGGATTTGTGAAGCACAAAAGAGTTGAGCACATATTAAAAATATCAAACCATTCTACCAATTTCTAAATCACTGGAAATATATTTTAACTCTCTGTCAATCTGTGTCAAAAGTATATGCAGGAGAGGTTTTCTGTCTGTCTGCACAGCAGGAAGTCAAAACCAAGAGAAACCTTATTGTCCTCAATTTGTTTTGCAGACAAATGCAAAGAAGAAAAATAATTCAGTTAACAACTGCAAGTTAAAAACGAATCAACTTTTTCTTTACCAAATGAAAAAAGAAAACAAACACTATTGTTCAATACATATTAGTTCTGCTAGATGCAAGAATTATAACAGGTTCAAATACACTAGTGGATGGTAATTTACTCCTTTTTATAAGCTAACTAAACACTTCACCATTCTGTTCTTCTATCACGCTTATCAAAAGTAATCAACCTTTGGATATTTTATTCTTTTTATTGCTTTTCCAAATTAAATTAAGTAAATTTCAACAGAATGTAACTTTTTTGACCCAAAAAATTACAAAAAACAACCCTTTATTGTCAAAGTGAAAACTGATTTCTACAAACAAACAAACAAACAAAAAAAAAGATTCAATAAAAATATTGTGATTGCATAATTTTTAATAGTCTCCATTAAACTCTCAAAATGAGTGTAATGGAGCCTGAAGGCCTCATTCCTTTACGCTTGAGAAACCCTTTCATCTCATGTGGCAACCATTCAGCTGTGTAAAATGCTTGGGTGGACCTAGCTCCACCTTCGAGACAGTTTCAGAGAACTGCAGTTCTACAGCTTCTGCCTCACAGCAGACTCCCCCACTCAACTCCTTCAGACTAGCCAGCACAAATTAGCAAACCCCTGGTGGAACTGCTCCTCTGCTACTCTCAGTGACACGCTGGTAAAAATGTTGCTAAATGGTTAATTGAGGAGCAATGATGTGATGAGGCAGAGTTTCATGAAGAGCAGAATTATTTAAAGACGCAGAGGCCCAATTTCAAGCCTTTAAATTACAAAGCAAATTTTCTTTTAAGTCATGTTTGATGTGATTAGCACTTTTTTCAACAACTTAAGTTAACTCAGTTACTTGATTATGCTATAAAGTGGTACCACGTGCCTAGAAAACACATAATACTGCCTCTTTAATGCTAACTAATTAAAAAGCAGCTCATGTAGTTTAAAGTTATTGAATTTTGAAAGCCGTCCATGTGCATAAAAACGCTTCATAAGCAGCTCTGAACACACCATGGTGTTTGGAATTTTTCTTTCTATCTCAATAGTTTATTTCAGTGGGATTCGTCTCCATGTGGAGTCGCCCCAGCATTTGGTTTCGGCCGCCAGGGGGAGCAGCGTCACCCTTCCCTGTCACTACCGCTATGAACCCGAACCGACCGCTCCGCGCAGGACCCGAGTCAAATGGTCCTGGTTACCCGCCAACGCCATCACCACGAACGAAGCCTTCGCCCTGGAAACCGCAGTTATGGTCGCCATGGGCAACCGCCATCGCAGCTATGGCAGCTTCAAAGGCCGAGTGCGCCTGCGTCGCTCGGCTGCAGGGGACGTGTCCCTGGTGATAAATGAGCTGCAGCTGAACGACACCGGGCGATACCGCTGCGAAGTGATCGATGGCCTGGAGGATGAAAGCGTGACGGTGGAGCTGGAGCTGAGGGGTGAGATACACTGGAGTTTAATGTACTTTACTGAGGTAAACACAAAGCAGAGATTAACAGTAAAAGGATGTACTGTATGTCTGTAATAGGCCTGTTAACAGACAGAACCACAGCTCATCCATATGGCGCTCAATTGGGGCCGGACGTATGTTTAATTGAAACTGAAAAAATACTTAAAGAAAAAGATTTGTAACTGTAAAACATGTTCCTTTATTGGATCTTTTTTTTTCAATTTCAGTGTTTGTTTTCAGCTTCAATTCAAAAATAAATTATAAAACACTGAATCTGAAGTAGCTTTGAACCTTTAAAAAATTTTAAAATTGTTAATTGTTTTGAGCAAACGGAATTATTGCTCCCAATTTAGCTCCATACATTCAGGATTATTATGGGCTAGTTCTCTGTAATTGTTTTCCTGGCCTCGCTGTCAGTTGTAGCTCGGAGCCAAATGATCTTCATGATGCCGTTTCTTCACTAATGTTGTCTAACAAACAAACCAAAGCTACTTTTATAATGTGACTAAATCACACACATGCATATTCTATTTATTGATCAGATCACTTCTAAAAGATAAATTAGTTGTAAAGTGTCCGGTTTGTGGGTGTAATACAACAAAATATTACCAATTTCAAGTAGTGTTAATATTTTTTCAACAAAGTGTAGATGAATTAGATGAGTAATGTTATATTTTTAATCAGAATCAGATCTTGTATGGAAATATGATTGATAATTATTAAGAGCAACTCTGTATCTGATATTCTTTCTGTTGGCTTATAATGAGCCAACACTGAATCTCTTCCCAGTTGGAAATCCCACTGGGAAACAGGGAGCAACTCACACTGCCCCCAGTTACAACTTGTAAGGCCGGCTTCATGTTTCAGTATGGCTGCTCCTCACATCGGGAATGGGGGCAGTTTGTTTTTTATATGAGCTACATGTGCAACTGCCCAGGGCGGCATTAGAAAGGGGCGAGGTGCACAGGAACTAGAAACGAAATATATCTTGGAGTAAGTTTTCCCTGCTTGCTGCTGGGGAAAAAGAAAAATCTGATAATTGCTTGCATTTTTATTGGTTGGGTAGATGCGGGAAGAGGGGCTTGCTCAAGGCACCATTGCTGCAAGAACCACTACAGGGTGGAAACATGTTTATTTTATAAAACACACAAGTAGAAATGTGTCTTAAATCAGTGTTACATGTAGTGTCTGTGACTCTAAAGTGAACAAATTAAAAGTGGTGTTTGCTTATGGAACGGAAAGATTAAAATGGTGTTTGCAACAGCATTTGCAAACAGTGTTTATGTGCGACGCCATGTTGAAATTCTGACATCTTAACTAGGACGCCATTACCTGGGGTCTGACGTCAAACAACTCCAAATTCCTACTTCTTAGGTAACTGGAACGCAGCATAATCTTCTTTTAGGGGTTAAAATTTTATCACAATATTTAGTGGCACAATTGTGATAATGATAAAAGTGATAAGAACTATTTACTTATTTTTTAGTAAAACTGTGATTGAATGGCACAGCAATTTAGGACACTAGTTACATAAAGAAGTGTGGTTTAAATCACTAAGATGCGCACAATACTTGCATTTAATCATATTTTCACATTTATGGCGAGGTAACAATCTCAACAATACTGATGGTTTTGGAGGTTTTAAACATCATAATTTAGAATTTATCATGACGATACATGAAAATTACCAGAATAAGAAATTTATTACAATAAATGATACATGATAAACACTTGTTAATATAGTCTCTTTGAGGTCTATCAACCTAGGAATTCAGGCGGTCTGCAGACTGCATTCACAAATTCTAGATTTTATGATAAAATTATTGTTTGTGAGATTCATTTAGGCTGTTTTGAATTGTAAGGATTTGAGTTGTAAAGTGCTTTTCCTTCGTAGGTGTTGTGTTCCCCTACCACTCTCCTAAAGGACGCTACCATCTGAACTTCTTTGGTGCCCAACAAGCGTGCCTGGATCAAGATGCCACTCTGGCTACGTTTGAACAGCTCCTCTCGGCCTGGGAGGATGGGCTGGACTGGTGCAACGCCGGCTGGCTGGCCGACGGCACCGTGCAGTACCCCATCACCGCCCCGCGGCAAGGCTGCGGAGGTGAAAGTTCAGCTCCCGGACTCCGCAGCTACGGACCAAAACACCGCCTCTTCCACCGATTTGACGCTTTCTGCTTCTCGACCTCCATGAAGGGTCGGTATGAAAACCCGCCGGGTCTGCAACTAAAGATAACCGTCTTTGCTCATCACTTTTCTCTCTGCTCTAGGGATCGTTTACCACTTAAACTACTCAAGACGGCTGAATTTCACAGAAGCAGCTGGTGCTTGTGCCAGAGACGGGGGCCGGGTCGCCAAAGTGGGCCAGCTGTACGCCGCCTGGAAGCTGAAGGGACTAGACCGCTGCGACGCGGGCTGGTTGGCCGACGGGAGCGTGCGTTACCCCATCACAAACACCAGGGCTAACTGTGGCCCGTCACAGCCAGGGGTCCGTAGCTTTGGGTTCCCGGCTCCACACATGAAATTTGGCGTTTACTGCTACCGATAGATGACTTACGACAAACCTGGATCCAAATAGGCAAGAAAACAGTTCCTGTATCTCTTTATTTTTTTAAAACGGACAATACGACCTTTAAAAGATTTTTATTTCAATGACTGGTGAAACATCTCCGGGACAATGCAGAAAATCATCCAACCCCCCCCAAAAAAACAAAAAACTAGAACTGTTTACATCTTCAATGTGGAAAATTTCCACCTCAGCTTTTGCAGCAGCACTACAAATACTTGCTTTTATCATTCACATTAACACCAGTCAGTGGCAGCTGCGTCATAGGATATTATTAGTTTTATCTTTCGTCCACTGATTTCCACACTGTGATTGTTCGGGACTATATGGGCGCTGTCTTTTAAAGAACTGCTTTAGCATGTTTCTGTGGTAAAGCTGTTAATAAATTATGCTCTACAAATGACAAAACCACTTTGTTCTTGTAATATAGAAAATTGCCTTGTAAAAGAAGAATCCAAGTTCTTGTCAAACGCATGCCCTTTTTTTGTATTGTCTATGCATTTGTGATATTTTCTATGAATAAAACCCTTCTGTAAATATTTACTTGCAAATATATTTAAACAAGATTCTACAAAACTCATTTATCCCCTTTGTATTAGCTCTAGATGCTAATCACATTGACTGTTTTTGCTCGAAAAATTAAAACAAGACGACAAAATTGTGGCACATATTTAAATTGATTGATGCTCCTAATTTCCAGCTCCCTCTGATTTCCCCCCTCACAAAACTCACAGAACCAGAAACTAGGAATAGAACACAAAACAGGCCACAACTCACCGACAAAGTACGGAAGAAGAATGGGGCCAATTTAAAAAAAAAAAAAAAACAGAAAAAAAATCCAGTTCTGACCTTTTTCTTAGGATTCTGTGTAGGTGTATCAGGGCCATTTTAGGTGGAAAAGGGAAAACTAAATTTATACCTACAAACTCATAAATTTTTAGATAAAATTTTCTAGAACAAAAACTTGAAGATTTCTGACTTTTGGAAATGCTGTATATTCAAAAGTTTTTGCTAGAAAACTTCAGAGATTCTCAAAATTAGATTTTTTAAACTCTAATTTTCAAGTTTTTATCTACAAAATTTCCAGAACTTCTCTAGGAAATTTCAACTAGGAGCTCAGAAATGTCCTTGTTTTTCCAAGAAAATTTTCTCCATTTTTTCCCTTCTTTCTGCAGTGGCCCTAAAACACAGTGGTCTGACTTTAATTTTCTAAGATTAAAAGTTACAATTGAGAGGAAAACAAACATTTTTCTTATCCAGTGGCCCGAATCCTTGTCTGTATGAAAGAGACTAAAATACAAAGACAAAAAAGGAGCTCAGAGATGCGGGAGCGAGAGAAAACAGGAAGTAAAGAGGACACAGTGTTTCCAAAATAAAACGGGACGAGGAACGTTACACCTACCTGTACAGAACACACCTTTATATTTCAATCTACAGCATTTCCTCAGTGACTAGAACTATGAATAAACAACGTCAATCGGTGTAAACATGCTGCTACGCATGACCTGATATCTCAGCACGCCTCTCCCCAAAGACGCAGCACCGCATCCACACAGAGCCGGTCTGTTCACGGGCGCTGCCGCCATGAAGGTAGTCACTGTAGCAGCCGATGAAGGAGCCATTTATTACGCTTTTTTTTTTTTTCATGGTTAAGTCGCACAGGAAGGCAAAAGAAAACAGCAAACAAATAAAAGTCCGATTTGTGCTCAGACTACCTGAAATGTCACAACTTCAAGGAAAACCGTTTCTAGGAAAAGACGAGAATTATATGGATCTGTGCAGGTGATCTGGTGAGGTTAAAACTTCACGTTGACTGGTGAGAAATAAAACCACTGAGACGAATATGGCCAATGTTTTATTGGGTGATCTGGTCCAGGATTCACAATCTGGACCAGATCCCAGCAGTAGTTGCGTATCTTTAGTTACTTTGTTAAGGTGTTTCTTAACCAGCACCAGGCAAAAACACTGATAACACATTTAAAAAATTTTTTTGGACCTCTAGTATCTTGAGGCACCTGGATAAAACCGCACCACATTCTAAACAGACTCTTGCCAAACCCGGTAACGTCCAAATAGACACGTCTCTTTAGTTCAGTTCTCTCTGATGGCTGACGCAAACGTCGACCTTAAAAGCCTCAGCCTCACAAAAAAAAGCGTCCTTAAAAATGAAGATACGACGATATTGTAAAATACAGGACCACCTGCTCTCCAGCTACAGTCTGAGGCTTTAATGAAAGCATGAAATCCTCCTCTCTCCGTACAGCTGTTTCTAACGACTCAACCACTCTGCAAAACTCGTCAATGACAAATAATGTAAGTCAAAAATAAAAAAAGTTAAAACTGCCTGCACTGCGCAAGTTATGGACAGATCCTGCTGCTCAGAAAAAAATAACATGACGGATATTTACAGTGAGCAACTCGTCCCAGAGCAAAACGCTGGTGTTCTCACGACCGGTTCGCACTTGAGGAACCATAAATAAGGAGTGTGTGAAACTTCTCTTTACATTTCCAAAAGACCCGACAGATATTCACTGAATAGTTCACATTTTGTCATCACAAACCTCGATGTATTTCAACCTGCTTTAAAGTAGTGGACAAAAAAACAAGAAGAGGAATTCTGTTTTTGTTTTTTAAGAAAAAAACCCCAAAAACAAATCTATTAGGAATGCAAATCTGAAAAGTGTGGCGTGCATTTGATTTCAGTCTGCTCGGAACAGGCTATGTTCAGTGAGACGTGGCGGTGGCAGCATTATGGTGTGGGGATGCGTTTGTTGGCGACAGTGAGGTTTGGTGGGAAGACGGATGGAAAGCCCTTTATTTTGAAAAATAATAATTAAAACGTGTATCATAATCCATCCTTTTTTTTTCTGTTACGCACCACTTTGTGTTATCACAAATTATACATTGGAGTCTGTTGTTAAATTGTAAAAATGCTGTTTCAAGGCACTGTTTTCCTGCCATTTCTAAAAAATAAAAAAAATAAAAAAGCGACAGAATATTTATTATTTTTTTAAAATACAGTTTTAAGGATACAACCGAGTATTAGGGCTACGCTAACGAAACACAAAAAATGTTTATTATGAAGATAAAGTAGTAGCATTACAAGAATAAAGTCAAAATGATGCCAGCATGAAATCACAATATTTTAGGAATAAAATCGGAATATTAACAGAAAAGTTTTACCAGAAGTCGTAATGTTCTCACTACTTTCATACCACGACTTTATTCTTGTAAAAAAAAAATTCTTTTTCTTCTGAGCGTGGCCCTAACACTCCGTCCTACAAGGTGCGCTGGATTCAAATGATTAGCACAGACATGGCGGAAGTCTCAAAAGTGCATACGTGCCGATTATTTCAATCCAGGGTCTGAGTCGCGTTTTCATAACGAGTTGGTCCGGCAGCACCGCGGACGTCGAGCTCACAGCTGCGACGAGACCGAAGGCTCCATTTACTCCAGACGAAACGAACAACTCGTCTGCGACGCAACCGAAAGTCGACGTCCACCACGTTGCCCTAAATAGTAGGAATCTAACACCTAAAGCAAAGTCTAAGAGACGCAGATCTAGGCAAATATAATAAAAGTGTGAACTGAAAACACCTTCTACGCTCTTTGCATGTTACTCTTCAGCCTCTTGAAAAGAGTTGTTGTTTTTTTTGTCCTACTTTGTGCCGACAGAAAGGGAAGCGATTTAGCTCCAGGACGCTGAATCATAAATTAAGAGAAATGAGCTTTCAGAGGTTGCAGGGTGACATTCAAAGACATCAGTTTCTGTGCTTGTTTGTTTTTTAAATAGTCGTCAAAATGTGCTTTTAGTCGAGTGTATATACAGGGGTAGGGCGTGCTATCTTTTTGGTCTGGCATTTGTATTAGTGTCCATGCTTCTTTAGAAGACGGCTCTTTTGTGGCTCTCTGTTGTGTGTCCTTTCAGTCCCGCTCAGAGCGTTTCCCTCTGCTCCTGTTGGCTGCTGACACCTTTACTTCTTCTCCTCAGGGACCTTTTGTGTAGCCTGTTACTGTTGGCTCCGGCTGGGGGAAGAAAAGGTACGCATACTGATGACATCACAAAAAAACAAAACAACACGCGCACACAAAAAAACGAGGCACTAGAAAGACTGAAAACTGATTCTGCAGCGAGTGGCGGTCGTGGAGACTGAAGTTCACAAGCTGCAGGATCAGAAGTAAATATTTCTGCATAGATTTATCATTTTTATACAATTTGCCTGCTGTTGGTTTATTTCTGTAGATGCTCAGCCCAACACACTATCCTCAATGTTACCAAAATAAAATCAAAATACAGGAGACTATTTTTCCATTATAATACAGTAAAAGACAACAAAAAGTATTCAAGTTGAGCGACTTTGAATCATTAAGAACCTTTTAAAAGGTATTCGAAAGGAAATGTTGCCGTGAGACCCGGACAATTTGTTTCAGCTAAAAATCGTCAATATTCCTCTAATGTTGGAAATTTTGCGATTGCTGTGTTTTCATTAAATAAGAAACGCAATTAAAATTACACACAAGTAATTTTTTCCCCCGTGTCATATGTCATTAAAAAAACATGCCGTGCCATGATCCTCGGACTACTTCCTGTCGTCTTCTTTGTGGTTTGCGCCAGTGGCAACTTCCAGTTGTTGATCACATGATTCGTGTGATTGGAAAAAGTGTTTCCACTGCAGATTGGCCGGAAAAAAAAAATAAAAAAAGAAGCGACACCTTACACAGCGGCAAAGCTTTGACTGTTTTTAAAACTGGCGCTTTTCCATTAAGCAAATTTATTTTTGAAATGTCAAACTGTGCAATTATATGGTGAATGGAAACGAAGCTATTGAGTGTCAACAGGAAAAGAGTGCAGACAAAAACTCCCATAAGCCTCCAGGTGGAACTATATGCTTTTAGAACCGTTTGACTTTTGTTCCTTTTTCAAATACGGCTGTGATCTTCCGTCTTGTGAACCCTGAACTTTAGTGAACTGGATGAGAGAAACCTAAGCATTACTTTTATTGAAAAGTATACACAATTCTTATTTTGATTTACTTTAAAAAGCCCAAGTCACTCCATCATCCTTAAAGTTCAAACACAATTTTCCTTTGAAACTCACCTTCTATGCACTGGACTTGTGGCTTTTCCCACTCTCCGTTTGCCATACAGTGTATGACAGACAGGTGGCGCTGTGTGAATCCCGGGTCGCACTGGTAGCGGATTATAGAGTCGACGGGATAGCGCCCCCTGCTGCTGCCCATCGGACCGCCGTGTTCCACCTCGGGTGCTGCTCCACACATGACTGACATAGAAACAAGTTGGATATATTACCATGTGATTGCAACACATACGTGGTTAACGACACTCCTGGTAAAGATTCGCAACAACAACAGCAAAAGCCAGAAATATAAAGTTTGATCCTTTAAATTTAATTTGAAGCTAGCATTTAGCAAACCCTGCTAGTTTGTGGCTGGAAAAAAAAAAAAATCTTTTTCCTCCATTAGAAAAAAACAAAAAACAGTTGGATACAGATTTTGCTTCACTATTCAAACAGTTTCTTTGTTGTTGTTTTTTAAATTTGTCTACCTGTACATGAGGACAAGTTTAGCATTTTCCCGACAAACACACATCTGCCTTATTTGATTAAATTTCAAGCTTTCTTGTGTTTCCTACTTTAAATGGGAGTATAATAGACATTCCTATAATACATTGCTTAAATGTTTCAGCTACTTTTACCTTAAATTAACATTTTTGGAGTGCAAGTAACAGGGATTTGGTAGAAATCTTTTAAAATCTTTTTTTTTTTCATGTGCTCAAATTAAAGATGTTTTATTTTTGAATTTTTTTTTACAGTATGGGAGTGTATTACTGCAGTATAACCTAATATTATTTATGGTTTCACCCACATTTACCAAAAGGCAATTTGGCAAATTTTCCCTGAAAAGATGGGATTTTCTTCAGAAATCTGTTAAAAAAAAGAAGAAAAAAAAACAAAGGGAAGAAAATCCTAATCCCTAAAGGTTTTGCCATTGCCAAAAAGAAATGCATTAAATGTTTAACTATTAATCTAACATGTTTTGATGTGGGTGGGTGGTGTTGTGGCCAGTCGGCGTACCGGGCGCCAGCTTGCAGGTGAAAGGAAGGTGGTAGTTGCAGGGCACGTCGTTCCACTCGCCGTCCTCATGCCAGATCATCACCACACAGTCTTCACCAGAACCAAAGTAGTTATCCGGCTGGTTGGGCCTCCAGTTCTCGAAAGACTGAGCACAGCGTCAGATTAAGACCTGCAGCTGCTGCAGTTTCGTCGCCGTTTCCTGCGCCAACGATCTAACGGTTTCATTGCGACTCAGCGCAGCAGTTCAGTCAAACTCACCAGAGGACTGCCGTCTGTCCAGCGGAACTCATTCTGCACATCTTTGTCATTGAGTCCAATCCACTGATAGCTGTCACCATTGGCTGTAAAGTAAACAAGTTGACAAAATTTAGGGCAAATGGACAGCTGTGTTTGGACAAGGTAGGGCTGGAGCTAACAACGATTAGCGATTATTTTGATTAGTCGGACAAAAAAAGACACTTTCTACATTTTTTTCCCATCTAAGCCTTTTTATACAATAGAAATACATTAAAGATGCAAATAAACAAATAACTCAATTCCCTTTTTAAATTGGAAAACAAACATTTTATTGCCTGATCGACAATAGCAGCGTTCCTTTAGTGTAGCAAATGAAGCATCTGCAGCTAAAGATACTAAAATCAACATGTGGAAAACTCAAATCACACATTTTTATTAGTGCTGCCAATCGATTAAAAAAAATGTATCACATTAATTTGATTAATCACGGTTGATCACCATGATCAACTTTGTAAGCTTTTACATTGTAAAAATATAAGTTGTCCTAAAAATGTTAAAGAAAATCGTTTCCTGTCTAAAACCAAACATCTCAGTTTTCCAGGGTTTTTTACACTCAGGACAGTTTAAAAAAAAAAGTCATTTTGTTTCAAATATAATTTAGAAATGTTAACTATAAATTGGTTGTGCTTAGTTAGAAGGACATTTTGTCACTGCAATAAGTAGACTACTGGCCATCGTTGTGTTCTTTAAAGCAAAATATGCCACTGAGTATTCCAGTGACTCTCCTCGCTCATCTGCAGGCAGGACGGATGTCAAAATAAGTAATGCAATTAAGATACATTATGTAACATGAATACCTTAAACTTTTTACATTAATCACACTGAGAGCTCTAATTTTAACACTCACTGTTGCCTTTTTAGCTTTGTTCAGTCTTCTGACACCAGATCGCTTCACCGTCAGATATGACATGAAGGCTAACCTGACTATCAGACGGCTACTCACAGTTGACAAACTGCTGCTCCTGTGGCGAGCCGATGCTGACCAGGTGGCCGCTGATCTCCTGACAGCGCTGCTCTGCCTCAGACCAAGTGAGTCTATCGTCAAAGTGTCTGTAACATCTGCCGCCAAACTCCCTCCAGTCCTCGGGACAGCCCTCCGTAGCTAAACATGTTTTGGAAAAGAATTGTTTAATGTTAAACAGTTTACCCCAGCAGCTCGGTTTAGTGTGAGCATGTAGATTGTATTGGTCCTAAGTTAGTACCTCCATCCACATCAGGACGCTCCACAACAGCTGGAGTAACTACTGACACTGACGGAGCCGTTGTTGGCCAGGCGTAGACTGCTTCTGGTGTGACTGAATGAAGTGCAGACCCGGTGCCGCTCTCCTCAGCTGTATCCCTGGATCCGGATTGGTCAAGAGTCGGTACAAACTCTACGTAGGCCGTCGTAGGAGCCGCTCCGCTTCCCGACGTTTGAGTTGAAGTGCCACTGAATTCAGGGTGGAGTCCTGACGCACTGCCTTCCCCGCTTATCTCCACCACACCCCGCCCCTCTTCAGTAACGTCTGTGATTACTTCAATCATGTCGTCCTTGATCAGGTAGATGACTTTGTCATGCTTTGGAGATGGGTCTCCGGAGGCAGAGCCACTGCCTGAAACGCCACTGGGAAACCCACTGGGAAAGCCACTGGGGTACCCCGATTCAGACGGTTGATATCCAGACACTTCTTGCTCCCCAGATTGCTGGGGTGTCAGGTCAATCCCACTGCTGTCGACAAACAAAATGCCAGAAATCCCGCCCGAGCCGGAAGCAGACACATCTCCTGATCCAGAAACACTTGATCCGCCGCTGGTGTCGATCCCTCCCTGGCCAAGCTCCTGAGTCGTTGTGCCATTCTTGAGGGTTTTTGACAAATCCACCAGCTCTTCATCCACCAAGATGACCACTGTGTCATCACCACTGCCACTGATGTCCCCACTTCCACTTCTGTAGCCTGATCCACGTATAATGATGTCGGATCCGGATCCAGATCCAGATTGAGCTCCGGATGCGCTCCCCATATCTCCAGATGTGATGAAAACCGAACTGCCCTCCTTCCCTTCCTGGAGGCTTCCAGAGGCGGACTGCTCGCCGGAAAGCACATCAGGTGTTCCGCTGAAGGTGATGCCTTGTCCTGACCCGGATGTGTCACCGCTGCTGGTGGAGGTAGAAGGTTCCCCAGAGGTCTCCCCACTGGCTGAGTGGTCAGCTGAACCAGAACCCGACGCATCGACCGGGACAGGAGGGAAAACGGTTTTCACTGTAAAACAAGATGGAAACACAAAAATGAGATTAGAAGACTTGATTCTTAGATTTCTATTCTTCATCGTTGATTCAATAAATCAATAACAGTATATATATCACGACAATCACGATCAATATCAATAGATAATACGTCACATAGAATATCCAATAATTTCACTGAGATCCAGAACCAAACGGCATTCTGGGAGACGTAGGGAGAGGAAAGGCTTTAGGCATCAACCTCTCAAGGCCAGCTGAGCGGCACCGACTAACTTCTCTAGGTTACCTAGCAACAACCTGTTGAGTAACTAAGCAGTTTAAGGTTTCACCACCGTGCCTCAAAGCTGCTTAAAAATAAAAATCAACAGTGTGGAGAAAGTGGGGAAAAAATATTAACAACAACTCAAGAGAATAAAACAGGAAAGGTCCCGTCACCAGTCTGGCAGTATTTCAAACATTTAAAACAAAAACTAATTAATAATTATCAATACTGACTGATGCAAAACGTTTATATCGTGATATGTGTTGCAGTGCTATGTCTTTGTCTTTACTTTGAACTTAATTTCAGAAATATTCAAGCTTTTACCATAATGAGACTTTTATGGTTTTGTCATTCTGAGCCACGTTACCTGTTGGAGCAACTTGTACAGAAGTAACAACAGTTTCATTGATAACCTCAACGTCGGTCCTATTCACAGCCGTTTCATTGTAGCCAACTTCTCCAAAAGTTTTACCTAGAAGACAAAAGGACAAGACAGAGATGATATAAACATTTCCAACACAAATATCCATGTTCAAAAAGCTCAGTTTCACTTTATTAACATGCACCAAAAAGCCTTGCCTGCTTTTTGTCTTACCAGTAGGAGCAACGTCAACCGGTCTGACGGTTGTTGCCTCGCTGACATCTTTAGGCTTTGTCGTCTGGGAGACGGTGATGGGAGTTTGGGAATCAACAGGAATTTGAGCTGAACATAAAAAAAGAGAAAACAGACTTTATTCTTAAGATGAATTATGATTTTGAACCACACCTTTCCTCATCGGACTTCTATTTTGATAATATTTTCACCTTTTAAATAAATAAATAAATAAATAAATAAAAGAGTTAAAACCACACCCAGCCAATTCCGACCTCTAAAGCAGTAGGCGTCGTAGCGTGAATGCTCATCGGGAAATCCCGTCTGGTTGGGGAAGGCGTAGATGGTGCGCACCCCGACCTCTCCGCCCCCACAGTAAGATTTGGGGGTTGTGATGGGGAAGCGGACGCTGCGGTCCATGAGCCAGCCTGGCCGGCATTTGTCGAGTCCTCGTCTCCAGGCGGCGTGCAGCTGCCCAGGCGTGGCCAGGGTGCTGTTGAGCTTCTGGCAGTGCTGCACGGCCTCGTCGTAGGAGAAGCTGTCGTAGTCGGTGGTGAAGAAGACCTCACCTGGCAGCCAGAGGGACGCATGTGGGGATTTAGGAACGACTGGGTAGATCAGTTATTGGAGAATTCATTCCTACTCATTTAAATACTACCATCAGTGGTGTGGACAGTTGGCTGCTGGTGTGAGGTTTATTACAGCCAGCCTTGTTGGGCAACTTACAAAAATGTGTAACATCCAAAACATCACCAGAAAATGCTACAGTTGGACACACGCAATCAATGTAAAAAGAAAACGCAACAAAACAAAAACTAAAGATTTCAGAAGGGCAAATACTGAAGCACCACCTAGTGTCCATCTGTGCAAGTCCCTGACTAGGATATTGGATTTCTAACTTTTTAAATTCAAACTGTTATAGATACCACCCACCAGCGACTGAGAGACAAACTGCAGTACAACAGGATTAAGTGTTTCTGTGTTAAGTCTTAAAGTTATTTTTCATTGGCACAGACTGTGCATAACACCTTATCTTAGAAGAAAACATTTCCAAGTTTTAGCTTAAAATAAATAACACACTGATGCCCCTGAAGTTAGGATTCGAAATGGGAAAGTCTGAGTTCTCACCAGACTCAATCTAAAAATCTTACTGTATATGGCTGACTTGCATAAAAACAAAATACAGTCATATGTAGTGTGAAAAACTGTACATTTGCAATTCTGACAAATATTTCACACAGTCCTTTAGTGAACATTTTGCTATAGAGCTACAAAGGTGCAAAATCCAGAGAAATACACCTTTAGCTTCCAATGCTAACATAACAGAGTAACTAAACCATGTGCAGTTCTGGAGAAATAGAGCACAGTGTATGTGCTGCACTTTTCTTTTGAGAGGTTTCAAAGCAGTTAGCTTATTATCTCTGCTTTAGCTTAAACTCTTTCATATTTACCTCACAAATAACCAATACCAAGATTTTGACAGCGTACCACTACTTACGCAGTCTTAGAAGTTTGGTATTAGGACATTAATTTATACCAATATTTGATATTTACCTCTTAAGCCGTCCACATAGCAGAAGACATCGTAGCGCTCACTGGCTGGTCTCAGGCCGTACGACCTCACACCTGGGAGGTTCAGCAGGTTACCAGCACAGTTGCTTCTGGGTGACACAATCGGATACCTGGGCAAGAAAAGCAAAATAAATATGAACGTTTTCACTGATTCGTTGATTAAGCTGAAGTTAGTACAACAGCGTCGGAGTTGTATGAAAGGGAAATCAGCTTTGTGGAGACTTTGTCAAGCTGATGTCCCGGTTGTCTTGCTCACCGCACAGATTGGTCGCGCAGCCAGCCAGCGTCACATTGGTGCAGGCCTTTCTCAAAGGCTGCGTACAGCTGCTGGGGGCTGGCGATAACTGCACCGATGGTCCGGCAAGCCAGCTCAGCTTCCAAAAAGGTCAGAGTGTAACGACCAGTGATGGGTCGGTAGTGGAACACCACACCTAGGACAGAAAGAGGAATGAAGGAAATGGCGTCTGAGAGGAGTGTTTTATCCGTATGATCATTCAAGTCAAGTGAATTGATTAGTTACAAACCTCAGTAATCTAGCTTTAGGATGTAATATAGTTTTTTTTTTTTGTTTTTTTTTTAAAAATCATTAAAATAACCAGTAGCCAGTCGATTGAAAGACATAAAAATAAATTTTAAATATCTTAAAATCAATTCTAAATGCAGTAGTTTTGCAGAAGGCAGCTAATGCAAAGAAGCCAGAAGCAGTGAAATGTGTTTCTGGTTGTGTGTCCCAGTTAAAAGTTGAGCTGCAGCCTTTTGGACCAACTGCAGTTGGCCAATCTGTGTCACTCCTTGCCAACATAAAGACAACTGCAATAGCCCAGGTGGGATGTAATGAACACATATGGAGCTGAAAGCATGGAGGTTGTTTTTTTTTCCAAGGTCACCAAAAGACAGAAACTCTTTTGCTGCCATTTTTGACTGAAAAAGTCCTACTCTCAGGACAAAATTGATCTGTTCACTAAAGCTTAAGTTGTTATCTAGAGTTACTCCCAGGGGTTCTGGTAGAGGATCTTATGTCATTTCTAATTTCTAAAAGGCCAGAGTCTTGAAATGTAATTTATTTATATGACGGTAAATAGTAAAATTGATCCAAACTGTACTCTGGTGCAATCAAAGTCAGTCGATCCTATAATTCCAGTTGGTAGAAAAATAATTTAAGGTTGAGGCCATTGCTTTGTCTTTGACCATCCCAAGCAAGCGCTGCCAAAAATGGAAAGGAGCCACTCTCTTTTAATGGGAAAAAATCTCCAACAGGACCAGGCTCTGTAGGACCAACCATTTACCGCAACCAATTAGCGACTGAGACAGAGGAAAGACACAGAAGCACTGGTTTTATGGTATTAGGGAAAAGGTTTTTCAAAAGTTACTTCCAGCAATACTCTTAGTGGTTTCAGCTGGGAGAAATGTGAGAATTTCTACAGTTGGTAATGTCATTCTTAGTGAATTACTCCACATTATCAAAAGTTTAACAGTTTTGATCTAACCTCATAACTTCTTGTCATCAAGTAAATTGTCCAAAGCAGAGAAAGCTGCCATATTCCCAGTACTTTTATTACAAATTTAAGTGTGACAGCAGTTGAGGATGGTAGCCAGGTGTCCTATTCTCAGAATCATAAATTATGCTTTTGGTTATATGCCCTACATACATTGTAGAACATTAGAAGCAGAGAAGTCATTAGACTACAGCTGCTGATCTATATAGAGGATGTCCCTGTTCTCTCTTGGGACACTTCTCTCTCTCTCTCTTTGCGGTACTACAGCCTTCATTAGAGTCGACCCAGTGAAGCTTTTCTATAAAACTTCCTTAGATCAGCATGTGCCCTGTTTTTGCACAGTTGTGTTTCTTTCTTCTAGTAAATATCTTGAAAAGCAAAGATGTTCCAAACATTGTTTTCATTCATTCATAGAAAGTTTACCTGTGGGACCCATGGTCACATCTTCACTGGACAGATGTGGCAATGGGGAGAGAGTTACTACTCCTCCAGACTTGCTCTCTTCAGTCCCTTGTGGAGGCGTTGGGGTTGGGAGGGGCACAGCGCTAGAAACAAACTGGATGACTGGGAAGGGTGTGGTCCTACCAGGCACTTCTCCTTCATCAATATCTGAGTAGTCAAGGTAGTGAGATATTTACACTTTTGGAACACAACAAGACACACTACTCATTAGCAAAGATATCAAACACTTCAGAAATGAGATATTATTTATATTTAAGACTCTTGACTTCTTTGAAAATTCAGAGATGTTCTCAAAGAATCACCAACCTTGGAAGCAGATTGCATCGTAACGAGAGTCTGGATAAGGATATCCGGTTTGGTTGGGGAACAAGTAGACTGTTCTCACTCCAACAAGCCCCCCTCCACATTGAGGCCTGGGGATGTTGATGGGGTAGCGGACACTCCTGTCTGCCAGCCAGCCAGCATTACAGACATCCATGCCATTCTTCCAGGTAAGGTATAGCTCTCCAGTGGTGGCCAGCCTCGCTCCCAGTTTGACACACTGGTCTTGTGCTTCATAGAAGCTAAATTTGTCAACAGACATGGAGTAGAAGACCTTGCCTGGTTGGAGAAAGAGTTGAGAAATAAGATGAAAATATGCCTTTGTTTTTAGATTGGAAAGATCAAAGATTGCACTTGTTTGTTAAGAATACCTGACATCTTCTCAGCAAAGCAGTACACATCATACGTCTCATTGACATCTCTAACGCCATAGGTCCTCACTCCAGGAAAGTTCTCCTTATCTCCAAAGCAAGGTTCCCGAGGCTCATGAATAGGGTACCTGGAGAGAACAGAAATTTTGGTCACCCTGATGGTTTGAGGTAACGTTCTAAACATTAATTTATTTTTAACCAATCATTAATTAACCGAATAGAGACAAATATGACTTTGTGGGCATTCTGAAAGCAGATTGTTGTACAAGTCTCTCAAACTCTGGTAATAGTTAGTGTACCTCACAGTTTGATCTGAAAGCCACCCAGCATCACACTGATGGTATCCGTCATCGTAAGCGGCTTGGAGCTGTGCGGGAGTTGCAATGGTGGCACTGTTCTGCACACAGGCCTCTTTGGCTTTTTCAAATGTTAGGGTGTAGCGGGTGGAGATGGCACGATAGTGGAATACAACACCTGTAAAGAAATAGAGAGTCAATGTCATCATTTCTGGTAAACCCTCCAATGACAATTGGTTTCTCCAACTAATAGTTTCACTCTTCTCTATCAACCACCAACTAAACACGGGTGTTGTTTCCAGAAGCAATGTGTCGAAGTATATAGGAGTGATCAATGAAACTTTATGCTCTACTGAACAAAGTCGTGTAAACTTGAAGCATACCTTGAACCTGGATGTCTACAACGTCAGAGCTGTCCTCAATACCATGGGTCACTTCGCAGCGATAGGTACCAGAGTCTTTGGACCTCAGTTCAGTTATCTCAAGGGTAGCATCAGTAGGAACCAGCGGGTAGCCGACCAATGTCACCCTGTCCAGATACTCTGTCTCCACATAAACCTTCCCCTCCGACGCTACCAGGATTGGGCTAACTTTCTCCTTGGTGATGTAGGTCCACTTGATTCTGTGAGCTAGCGGGGCGATGGTGGGTGCTCCTGGGTCATTCACAGTGCTTCCTCGGAAGTAGCATGGCACAGCTACCTTTCCTCCCAGCAGTGGATGGAGAGGCAACTCAACAGGGATGCTGACATGCAATGAGCCAACTATGTCTGCGGTAAAAAAAAATTAAAAAAAATGGATGATGCATTTTGTGCAGCGATCAGGAGTGCAGTCAGATGTACCATAAAAAGTTTGTGTTAGGGAAAAACAGGGAAAAGGACTGTGAGGCCCTTTGTAAGCTCATAGGACGACGATCAATGATTTACTGATACGTTTCCTACAAGAATCAGACTACATTGTTCATTTCATCAAAATTTTGTATGTTTATTTTATTATTGAACATGTAGATATAGAAGAGAACATTTTACAATGCAATTACTTTTTCACATTTAAAGAGAGATTATTGTTTGTGTCCTGCGAGTTTATTCAACTGATTTTGTATGACAAAATCATACATGGCGAAACGCCACCAAACTAGGTTGTGGTTCTATTTGGTATTGAAAACTTTGTTTTTAGAAAAATGCCAACTAATTCTATCTCAATAAAATTTAAATTTTGGTTTGTATATTGATGAAAAGGCTGATCTCACAAAGACATAAACACTACATCCCTTCAACTGTCTAGCATTAGACAGAATATTGTGTTTCCTTACCATTAGGGTCTTTCAGTATCGTTGTTGCCAAGATTATGGGCAAAGACACACACAGCAGAAGGAGGGTTGTCATTTTCACCTGACAAATACAAAAATACACAATAATGATTATCTGCATGTTTATAAAAATTGACAAAAAAAAAAAGATTCAACACGTATAAAGTTTCCATATACTACCTGTTATTTTCTCCTCTTGGTTATTGTGGTAAAAATTAATGTTAAATTAATGCACAAACTTTAAGGATGGGTTTTTTGCCTCTGTCTTCCCAGATCCTGTGTTCATATATAAAATTCCTTTTCATACAGTGTGTTTGGATATTGCTTCAGGCTAATTAGGCAAAATGGAAATAAAATGTCAAGTGGTCCTTGGTATGGAATGAATGTCCCGTTTTGTGTTTCTGGACATAGGAAAATACATACACTGTATAAAAAGACACAAAGCCTTTATTTCCTCAGGCTGGCATGAAATCAGACTAAACTTTTCCTGCTTTGGGTCAGTCATAATAACCACAACTACTCCAACTTGCTGAAAGTCAAAATGACAAGAGAGGTATTTCATTACTTTCTTCAAAGTCAGACGTTTTCATACATTTTCTCAAAAATTTGGCAGAATTGCTTTTTAAACTGAATGACTTTTGGGATCATCCTCCCAGAACCTTCTCACTATAGTTTACTGGAATGTCGGGCGGTTCCTCCTGACAGAACTGGTCTATTTGAGTCATGTCTGTGACTCACCTTGCTCTCACACACCCTTTAACTTTGCTTGTTAATGTCTACAGGAGATCAGAGCTCTGTGGTCCCGGAGCCACTTTAACCATATTGGCCATGCACTTAGGTTCAAGGTGAGTTTGGGAGACCCATTTTCACCTGAGCTTCTATTTCATGGCTGATGTCCTGACATATTGCTTTAGTATTTCCACATGAAGTCCCTTCATAATGTTGGACAAACAATGCTGCCCCCCCTGTACTTCAAAGCTCACCTGATGTTTTTCAGGCTTGCAGTAATCCCACTATTTTGTCCAAATATGATGTAAAGGTTATCATAGCCAAACACGTACATTTTTTGTTCTATCAAACCACAGGAAATGTCTTTAGAAGTTCAGGCCTAGGCCCAGCCTTTTCACAAGATTTTGTTCCGAGGTTGATTTCCACATTTTACACCGAAACATGGTCATCTCTGTGACTCAGACCATGTCTCCGTACTAAAGAGTACAATGGCTGGATACGTCTGGTCATTGTTTCCTGGAGGCTACGAGCTACAATTGGAGGATTGAGGAGGATTTATGTGACTGTTCTGAAACTCTTGGCTCTAAGTGAATTTTGTTTCACACTTTTTTTTTATTTTCAGAAAATAAAATAAAAAACACAACACAGAGCTGTGTAGTTATGGTATAAGCTAAATTGTGAACAACTTGAAGAACTTTTTTTTTTTTTTTTAAATCAAGTGCATTTCATTTGTTGAAAATTGTAAGAACAATGAAAAAATGTTTTCTAGATTGATTTTTTTTTTCATTTGTGTCCTGGCTAAATAGCAAAATAAGCCAGCATGTTATGAAGAATTAGTGCATTAGGGTGTTACTCTACCAAGGCTGTGCTAATGTCATCAATTGAAGGGACTGTATATGGTGGGAAGTTCCTGATGTCTTGCTTTTGTGTACCTGTAGGAGCTATTTATCCACTTTCAGTTAAATCTTGGAATTTAGATAATTTAGTTCATTTTTATTTGCCTATTTTCTAGTTGATTTATAATTAGAATTTTTGTTTAATTACTTAAAATACGTTTTTTGGTTAGTAATTCACTTAATTAGTTAATTAATTTCAGTTTGGGACATGAGTGTTTCAGGGTATAAATAGGTAGGTTTTAGGTAGGTCATTATGATGTGGATATGGATTTTTACCAGTCATCAGCCAGTCAGTCCCAGTCTATCCAATCAGTCAGTCACTTCAATCTATCAGCTCATAACTTATTTTGCCTGAACTGGAATAAAAGCAACAAGAACTGCATTTTGACTCTTTTTGACTTTTTGAACCGCTAAACCAGAAACCACGATGCGTCAGTTGACTATTTGAGTTAGATTCACTTTTTGTTTGTATCACTTTGAAATCTTAAGTTTTTTATTTTTTTATTTTTGAACTAGAGTTTGAACAAATAGTCAAAACAGTACCTTTTCATTGAAAACTCAGTAGTCTGTTTAAAATTGACACTGGAAAAGACTCCTGCTCCTTCTGAGCAGAAACTGAATTCATCATTCTCACCGTCGGCTTTTATTGGCGGTGTTACAAAAATCCAACAGCCCGTGAACCTGTGCATCACAGCCTTCAGCCTGCCAAGGCCTGCACAGCACACAGCTTATTTCTCACAACTTTCCACAGCTCTGACGCGCTGCCCGCTCAGACATATTGAAACCGCTGAAGGTCTCAACTGAACCGACATTGTGCTGCGTTCACAGAGATGGAGACGGCCTGCAGAAGGCTCCCCAGTTCATTAACAGGCGCAGAGAGACGTGTAAAAACCAATGAACCTGAAGCTAGCATTCAAATAGACGGTCACAGTGACCTATCAGGGCTCATAATACAATATTGCCGTCATACATATTCAAATGCCTGACATTTAGCAAGAGTAAGTGTGTATATCTGAAAGTTCAACGGATGAAGCACATCCAGGGGAGCAGGACGAATATTTGCCTAAGAGGGACTGTTGGCTGAGTTTGGCCATCCATCCATCCATCCATCCATTTTCTTACACCCTTGTCCTCAGTGGGGTCGGGAGGTGCTGGTGCCTATCTCCGGCTAACATTCTGGGCAGTCTGGAGAGAGACAAACAGGACAAACAACCATGCACACACACACTCACACCTAGGGAGAATTTAGAGAGACCAATTAACCTGACAGTCATGTTTTTGAACTGTGGGAGGAAGCCAGAGTACCCAGAGAGAACCCACGCATGAACAGGGAGAACATGCAAACTCCATGCAGATAGACCGCGGGCCGGGAATCGAACCCAGGACCTTCTTGCTGCAAGGCAACAGTGCTACCAACTGTGCCACTGTGCAGCCTGAGTTTGGCCAAAAACTCTAAATACCATTTTGCATAAGACAGATTTATTAAGAAATCCACCATGAAATGATCTCAGTTTCACTTTTTTTTTTTGTTTAACAAATATATGATTATTACATGTGTGACACATGAAGTCTCACAAATATTTAGGAAGGTTTGAAATTCTTTACGTGCCTGAAGGCATCTCGCTGTGATGACTCTGCAGTTACAGCCTGTGTCTTACCGACGTCAGACACAAAGACGAGTCTTTCAGTATGTTTTTTCAGTTGAACTGAAATTGAAGTCTTGTCTCGGGGTCCCAATTGGGCCATAAATGCTTTGATATAAAACATTCTACCGTAGCTCAGGCTTTGTTTGTCCAATTGAATTCATTTAAAAATTACTTTAATTTCCCCTTGAATTTATAAATTAAGGTTCTCTGCAGTTTTTCCACCGATTTTATTTCACAATTGTCTTGTTAAAGAAGCAAAGACTCCACACAGAATGATGGTGCCACCATCACTATGGGGATGGTGTGTTCAGGGTAAAGTGCGGTGTTAGTTTTTCTGTTGTCATGGCATCAGCGTTTCAGCCCCCTCTTCCCCCCTCCCCGCAGGTTTTCTGGTTCTGGTTGGCTCTGCAACCGCAGAACCAGAACCGAACATGGAGAAATTGAGCTTCTATGCTCTTCTAATCTGGAACAAACGTCCAGAAAACTGCAGAAACATTGAGTTTCTTAAATCAAGGCTAAAAAACCATTTGTTTAGAGTTGGTGGTGGAATCAAAGGCAACATTGATCAGTATATTTGATATATATGTGCTTGATGTAATGTTTATTGCTGTTTCATAATTGGTTACTGTATAATATCATTAATAGCACTTTGAGCTGCGTTGTTGCTGAAATCTGGGATACAAATAAACTTGACTTCTGACACAAAAACCGATCTCATCTGGGCATCTGACAAAATGTCAAATTTTAAGAGAGCTTAAATAATATTTATGCCTATTAACAGTCTTTAAAATCAACAGAGTTTAATTTTGAAATAATTTGAAATTCTTTACATCACCAATAAAAGCTACTGTGATGTCAATACTTTTAATACATAATAATTTGTGCAAGTTCATGTGAATGAAATGCAACATACAATATATCACAATTTTCCATTTCCATTGACCACATAATTGGTCAATGGAAATAATTTGGAAAATAAATTTACTTAAGGGAAACACATCAATCCTGAAAGAAATCTTCAGTCTTTTTTTTTTTTTTTTTTTTGGTGAAAAGTTTTAACTCCATCATGAGGGCGATTTTCTTTTTGGTGGCATCAAAGTTGGCATTGGTTTATTGCAAGACTGCAATGGAAACACTTTTTTCCGCCTCCCACAAGTCACACGATCAACAACCAGACGTTGCCACGGGCGCAAACCACGAGGAAGAAGAAGAGGACAGGAAGTGGTAAGAGGATGATGGCAGCCAGCATATTTTATCGATGGGTGGACAAACCCATTCACTGTGATTTTAATTGCGTTTCTTACATAATGGAATCACCACAATTCCGAAAGGGTGCCTTTTTTTAGAACATCGACAAAAGTTGTCAACACATTTTTGTCGCCAGCTCAACAAAAACTTTCGCCTCTTTATCGTCGCAACATGAGATTTACAAGTCCTCGCGCTTTGAACGCATCATTTTAACTGAGCGCACTGTGTGATAGGCTCCCGCATCTGGGAGTTAGTCTCCCCAAGCCAATCAGCTGCCGCGCCACACTGCGCCCATTCAGCCGCGCGTGGAGGTGGCTGCTGCTCCACCAGGTTTGCCACGGTGGTATGTTTTGTTCCCGACCGACCTGGAGGGCCGCATAAGGCTCCGGTCTGTTCCAGGAGGGGTTGAAAGGGGGCGGGGCCTCGGGATGGTGCGACCCGGCCAAGGTAAACACAAGGCGGGCATCCAGAGACCAACCCCACCCGTGTCCACCCACTCTCCTCTCGCCCAGCAGCAGAACAGAGCTGACATTGATACGCGCGCGCACAAGGAAACACAGAGCGGCACTCATGGCTCGTGGAGGGGATGTGAAGGACCTCACGTCTGAAGCCTCTGGTTTTAAGAAGAAAAAAAGCGCCTGGAGGTGCGTGAGCACACACAGGGGCTCCCGACACGTACTGTACGAGCTGTGTTTGGGAGCACACACACACACACACACACACACACACACACACACACACACACACACACACACACACACTGTTGTACAGTGAGATGGGCGGAAAGCATCTCACAGCGCCTCGCGCTCACACCACCCACAGGTGTGTTATAGTACATGAGATCAAGGACGTGTTCCTTGTCACGCGTTGACCCAGGAGTGTTACTTTACAAACTAAAGAGTGTCATCTGAAGAATAGGCATGGTGGCTCCAACCAAACCTCTGTCAACTCAAGAGTTAAAATCTGGAAATTACAATTCACAGCGCGTGCGCGTCTAGTTTAACGTCACCATGGCGACGGGATGTCGCTCCCTGCCAGTTTTTTCCAGCATTGCCGAAAAATAAATAAGACAGTGATCAAATCTATGAGCTCCAGAATCAGTTGCTATGGATGATGACTAAAAACTCAATATAGGGAAATAAAGACGGGGAAAAGGCTACAAAACACTGGTCTGTAAGATTCACCTAAATACTAATAATTTAGGGGTTTTTAGTTAGATTTTAATGGAAAAATCTCAGAAATATATTGACATCCTTCTCTGAACTCAATGGAAAAATATTCTAATAACATTTAATAAGTATTTTTGCTGATATTTTTGATGATTTACATTTGGAGTTCCAAGTTTCCCAGCTTTGGACGCTTCCTTGACATCCCAACCATAATCTTTAGTTCCCTTAATAGATTCTCCATCAGATTCAAGTCAGAACATTAACATCACATCCAATCAGAAGCAACGTTGGTAAAATTCAAAGATTATTTTAAACCGACATTGACCAGGGCTATGAAGAACTTTAGAAATGCTGAGAATGAGGTGATGCTTGAAATAGAAACTCCTTACGAAAATAGGGGCAAATTTTAACCAGTGACTAAACATTGATTATAGATTAAAAGTTGCCTCTTCACATAAACTCTGGAGGCACCGAAAAAAAACCCCCTGTAAAAACGACAAACTCTTCCAAACCAACTCACCATTTGTATTTGATATTAAAAAACATCAAACTTATGAGTGAAAACAGTTTCTAAATAATCTCCCAAAGAGTCACAAAAGCATCTTCCAGAACCTCATCCACATATTCCAGTGTGTTGGACTGGAAAACGTACCGTATATTCTGCCGTTGCTCCCAGTGCCGGTGACTCCAGGGGCCTCTCACTCCTGCCTGTGTAGGAGGACAGAAAGAAGCTCTATGCAGCTACCACACATTTAGATGCTGGGAGGAGAGGGAGGGAGAGAACGGGAGGCGAGGAGGAGGGGAGCATGGGGGTAGTAGGCAGCCAGTTAGTGAGGTCATGCAAGCTGCCCCAAATTTCAGGGCGGGAGACAAAAAAAAAAAGAAAAGAAAGGAAAGAGCAGCCGAAGAAGAATTTTTAAACGAATACATGCAGGAGTTGGTTCAGGCTGTGAAGGGGATGTCGTCAGGTTGATAAGGTTCTAATAAATGCAATTTGGCCTTAGATTCTTTAGTATCTGAATTGTAAATTAATTTTGTGGCGATCTTAATTGAGATCTGAATACTATAATTTTTCTTCATCGCCCCGAGACGAAACGGAAACAGCTTTAACAGAGTTGCATATCTTAGAAAAAACCCTAAAGGGGCAGTATTGTGTGTTTTCCAGGCACATACTGCCATTTTATAGCACAAGCAAGAAATTATGTTACCTTCAGTTGTCATAAAAATGATATATATATATAAAAGAAATTTGACTTTGCAATTGAACTCCTTGAAATTGAGTATCTATGTCTTTAAAAACTCCTGCTCTTTCTGAAACTCCACCTACTGGAAGTCATGGCGACAGCACTCAATTAATCCTTTAACAGTGTTTTTCCACCAGGTGTTTGCTAATTGCTGCTGGCTAGTCTAAAGGAACTGAGTGCTTCTCTGCGAGGCGGAAGCTCGGAAACTTGGAAGCTGCAGCTCCAAGGAGGATCTTCGTCCTTGAAGGCGGGGCTAGGTCCACGCAGGCGTTCTGCACGGGGGAGTAAAGAATTTCTCAAGCATGAGAAAGAATCGAGGTAACACTCCAGGTATGTTGTTGATGAGGGAATAACTTTAAAACACGATGTACAGCTAAAAAATAAGTTGATTTTACATAATGTCGCTCCTTTAACATGGCTTCAGGAGAAACACATCCTTTGTACAGACCGGAGTATTTTCCAACGCTCAAACGTTTCGCAGTCTACTTCAAGTGCACCGATTGGAAACATTCTAAATTAATATCGTCTAAATACGGCTGGGAAAATTAAAGAAACTGCGAACATGGGGCAGTGATTGTGTTCTGCTGATCAAAAAGTGAAAAGAGTCACCGGGTTTATTTGCTTTTGCATCCTTTGAGGCGCGCGCGGGCGGCCCGTCGCTGCACAGTGTGCGCTGTGTCTGCCCGCTGCTGTCTGTGTGCATTCAGTGTAAACTCAAACAGCCTAATGTTGGCCTGAGGTTGTGGAAAGGTGTGTCTCCCACTCGTCTCCCACCCAGGCTCTATTCAAAGGTGTCAATGCTGGCAGTGTGCGCCGGCACACGGACACACGCCCAGTCGTCCGCGTTTTCAAAGGAGAAAAGATTTAAACAGCTGATTTGCTGCCGTTTTCGGCTCGTTTGGAGGGCCGGGTGTTTTTCCTCCGCCACTCGCAGATGAAACAGGAACATGAGGTTTTACTCGCCATCGTTCATGTTGGTCTGCTGTAGCATTCAGATGTTATTTCAGGAAGGTAGACATCCCAGAAAATCAGATTACGGTTAAATGTAACTTTATTATTGAACAGAATTTTTTGCCTTGAATTTCTATAAATTTTTTAAAAACTCCTTTTCCAAGCAATAAGCAACCACAGTGTCCATTTGTGTGGCAGTAGTGTTCTTAATAGAAAGTTTCTACTTCACATGATGAGCCAAAGTCAAGGTTTTTTTTCCCTCTGATTTTGATGACGACAAGGTGAAACGTCAATACAATCAACAGAGATTTTATTAGTTACACCTGGCAAACACTAGCTGCGTTTTCACCACTAATGCAAAAAAGCGTTGACGCTAATGTAAAAAAACAAAACAAAGATTTTTGCAATTACAGTGTCCCCATTAAATAAGTGTGATAGTATTCACATGGAATTAAAGTTCCACCTCATCCTCGCGCAAAACCTTTTTAGCGAAAAATGTGTTTGTTTTCTTCCCGAAATTGACATGTTTCCATTAAGTAAAGTTAGTTTTGTAATTCCACTTTGCGCAATAATGTGGTCAAACAGCTGAGTACCTGCAATGTGATTGGCTGATTCATAATTTGTGTTGACAAACATTTGAACAAGTGTGCTTAAAGGGCGGCGTTTATGTATTTTCCAGGCACGTGGTGCCATTTTATATCATAATCAAGCAACTACTTTTACCTTCAGTTATTTTGAACATGCTGTACTTATCAAACAAAACCTAAAAGAAATTTAGCTTCATGTCGTAGCCATATCGCACACCTAGAAATTGGCCTCTGTCTCTTTAAGAACCTCCAATCGTTTCCGACACGCCATCACAACAATGCTTCTCCGTGATACAACCGTTGTTTCTAGATGCTTCTGTCACATCATTCATCAATCAATCAGTCACTCACATAAAGAATTTTGACTTTAACGAATGGCACAAATAAACCATTTGCTCTGTGATATTGAAACTCTAATGACGAATTCAGGTAAACTGTAAACAATTTAGTCCTGTGGATGGAGTAAATAAACCTTTTTTTTCTCTCTCATGGCTCAAATACCTTTTCTGGTATATTATAGTGTCAGCTGTCTGAAACTGGACTGGGTTGGTGAAAATTGCATTGTAAAGGCTTCTTGTGTTGGAAGTGGTTTATGTTGAAACACACAAGGGTTCTGTAGACGCAGAGAGGTGCTGTGTTTTCATAGCCTGGGTCATAAAATGAGTGCATGTTTTTAAATCTAGTGTTGCGTCGACTCAATGCTGTATTTACAGAGCCTTAAAAAAGTAAGTTCCGTCTTAGAGGTCCCTTCTGTTTTTGTTTGTTTGCTTCACCTAAATGTGTCGACATCAAATGTTATATTGGATAACCTGAGGAAAAAACTGGATTTATTGTTCTCAATATATATGGGCATTTGGTTTGCCGCTGTTTTTTCTGTTCTGTTGTTTTTTCTCTCTTTCTGCAGGTGCTGTTAATATTCTCTCTATCCTTCTTTTTCTCCTTTACTCCAATTTCCTTTCCCTTTAAACATTTTTTCTTACTTTCTCATTTCTTTTCCATCTCCATGTTCATTACATTTCAAATGAATCCAAATCAACTTCCAATAAAGTATCCATCCATCCATCCATCCATCCATCCATCTGTCTATCTACAGTACAGACCAAAAGTTTGGACACACCCTTCTCATTAAATGGGTTTTCTTTATTTTCATGACTATGAAAATTGTAGATTAGATTGTAGAAAAACCTGACAGGGCACACCTGCGAAGTGAAAACCATTTCAGGTGACTACCTCTTGAAGCTCATCAAGAGAATGCAGAGTGTGTGCAAAGTAGTAATCACAGCAAAAGGTTGCTACTTTGAAGAAACTAGGATATAAGGCGTATTTTCAGT